>OZ025243.1:67990435-68055435 GCA_964019155.1 Osedax fenrisi | reverse complement strand
CTCAATTTTAATATTTCCAATACAACGTGATTATGTTTATTTTAAATTAAATATATTTATAGTTTAATGTATGTATTTATTTATGTACTCTCGAATATGTGTGTTTATTGATGTTTATTTATATTTACATCTTAAGATTGCTACATTATTTAAAAAAAAAGAAATTACCTTTACAATCATACCCATCATTATATTTATCAAAACTAAAATTGCATGACAAATTTTGTATATATTATTAATATTTTATATATTTTAATATATATATATATATATATATATATATATATAAATAAATATGTATTCATATTGAATAATCTATCGTGTAGTATTAAAAATGAAAGAAATATAAGATATCAATATAAATATAGTATTAAAGCCCTTATAAATGTATTATTTTTAGACTACAAAGTTTAATGTTATCAATTTAATTTTAAATTTTATCTTTTAAAATTGTACTATTATTATTTAAATATAATATTTTATCATATACTGATTTATACATTTCCAGTTTAATATTAATATTAATATTATATAAATGTTATTATTTATTAATTTACTATTATAACATTTATTTTAATTTGAAATTAAAATGATATATCAGTAGATGAACTATATTGTATTAAGTTATTTTCATGTTAATTACTAAATATAGATGGTGTTTATAAAATAAAATATTGTTTACAATATGTTCTATTACTATTATATTATATAGTATTATCAAAGACCTGGGATTTGGTATTATTATACATTTTTTAGTTTATTTTTATATTTATATTTTTATCTCATTCATCTACTGACAATTTTATATCTCGATATTTCCAAGAATACTTCTATGTCAACCTAGGTATTAATAATAAATCTGATTTTATTATTATTATATATATATATAAAATATTCTATCAAATATATTAAATACAGGATCGAATTAAAAAAGGACTGATGAAAGTGGTTAATATTAAAATACATATTATTATTATTATAATATGAATATAAACTTATATATAATAATAATTTATTATCTATTTATTTAACAATATTTATTTTATTTAGAAATCCGCAATCCATATAAATAACCGAGTAAGTATTTATTATTTATGCATAAATAATAACGTATATTTTCATTAGTTATATATATATATATATATATATAATTTCAATGTGTGTGTATACTAGGTAAACTATTATATACCATGGTAATACCTACATTCGGATATTATTATTATTATATATGTATAGAATATATATATATACCCAGTACATTTTTGTGTGAGAAAATCGTGTATTACACGGAAATTTTGTCAGTATAATACACGGACATTTTACCAGCATAATATACGGACATTTTTTCACAATATGACACTTATATTATGAAGAACATTTTATATTATTGATACGCATATATGTATTATAGAATTACATATCGGTTATATTTAAAACTTAACATTAATAATAATAATATTTTGAATATTAAATACAATTTTTCAATTTCAATAATCAGTAATCATTATAATATTATTTCAAATCTATTATCTTGATTATCAATATAATTATGATTATAATAGTTGTCTAAGTTGACAATTAAATGAAATTATGATGATTTTAAAAAACCATAGATATTTAAATAATTGATGATTATAAAATAGTAACTTTATTTATTAAATACATAATATTAACTTAAAATAATAATTGATAATTAATTTAGACTAGTACTAAATTAGATCAATATAACAAAATAAAGAAAATGTAAAATAATATATTTTTTCTATATTAAAATAAATAATGTATTTGTAAATGAATATTATAGTGACAAAATGTCCGTGTTGTATACGGAAATGTTGTTAGTATAATACACGGATATTTAGTCTGTGTAAAACACGGACATATAGTTTGTGTAAAACACGACCAATACACACATTTAAAAATCTTTTAAATTGTATTAATTTAAATACTCCATAATAAAGAGTATAATTACTACTATTATACAACTTATGTTAAATTAAACTATATTTCTTATTTTTAGATATATTGATTTATTTCGGTATAAAACACGGACATTAGTCAACTTACAAATGTATTGATATATATAAAACAATTTTTTTTTGTATAATAAATGTAAATACATTATTATATATAATTGAAGATTAATTTGTAAATCATATATTAACTTAGTATTATGTTTTAAATTTCTACCGTGTAAAATGATTTTACACGAGGTAAAACACGGACAAAAACACAAACATTTACCGGGTATATATATATTCTTATTTATTTATCTTGTAAGATTATTAATTATGAATTATTAAATATAGGAAAACGAGACAATCACCGGAGAGGAGGTAAATATTACAATATTGTATACTATATTATTCTAGGCAATTGTAAACTAACTGTATACATAAACTGTAATATTCTTACATATAAATAATCACAATTATTAATGATTATAATACTATTAAACAATCGTGTAGCTAAGTTTATATACATTTAATATTATGTCTAACTGTACTGGTTTTTTTTTTCACCAGCAACTTTAATAATAGTAATACAATACGTTTATGACACGGTATTCATTATAGAGATTGTTGTCGTAGTAATGTTGTATTTACCTATTCGTCATCATTCATAAAATACATATATTCTTTAGTGATATATTGTTGTATATATAGCGTTGTATATATATATAATTAAAGTTATTTCTTCTGAACTTTTATATTTATGAATTAGTAATTATTTTCTAAGTAATTATGTTAATGGTAAATATTAGAGTAAAATCATAATTGTTTACGATTTTCAATATTTGTGAAACTAAAATCGAAAAAAGATAATTAAATTAATAAGAATGATCTATATCATAAATTGTATAATCAATATTTAATCATATTCATTCAGTTTTATCATTTTAATAAGTTTATCATTAATAAGTTTAATATCATTATAACATAAATTGTTAGGATTTTCATTATGAAATCTATTATTAACTCATTAGCCGCTGGAGGCGAGAAGCAGCAGACTAGACATTGCGCTGTAGTCGTACATCAACACGTACATTAACAAAGTTTTCTAATATTTAAAATCAATTCTAACATATTTTGAAATATGAAATGTATATATGTTTCTGTAATCTATATATATATTCTATATTTATTTAATTTATTTCATTCATTCAGATTTCTTCCGTATATAACCGAGTTTGTATTCACTATTTATTAATATAAAGTTTACCTATAAGTTACCTATTAAATATATAATTGTATTGAAATATAAATATTATAATTATATAAAAATACATCCCTCATCACCACATACGACCTCAGTAACTATCTCACATACTTTAATTCTTTCTCGTCCTAAAAACGTTATCACTATTCTATAGAATATTCTATAGTATAAGATTGTAAGAATGTCTAACAATACATTCTAACAACCATTAAGTGTTAACTAACGGATCCCTTCAAGTAACGTACGGTTTAACAAATCTTAATATTCTTCAGGCATCTCTGATATATAAACTATAATTAACTGAACAGTTTAAATAATAAATTCACAGCTTAAATTACCATCCATTCTATATTAATCTCTATTGACTAACAACCTATCTAACTTTAATGACTAATTTCATTCCACATTTCACCTCGCACAATGTGCGACGCACATTACTACCTATGATCTACAAACCATAGCTTCCATTCTAAACCTCCTTAAGTCTGAAGCACATTGGACAGCGAAACTAATCTGATTGGTCAAGCCATCTCTTGACACAACTACATATATCCCTTAACATCATCAATACCTATACTAATTACTACTATCTTACAACATAAACTCTTTTACTACCTCCTAACTCACGATATATAAATGCAACTATATTTAACTTCAATACTTTCTAAATTTGTCTATATTAATTATCACTATTATTGACTCTTTACTCTATTGTTTTTCACACTATACCATTGTATACTATTTAAATAAACATGTATTATGCAATAATCTATATATATTGTAATATGTAGCATATATTGTTATTTACACTATATATATTAATAGTACAATTATTCATGTATATAGTAGTTTATTAATTTACATATCTAAATATTCAAAACCCATTATCTACTTCAATATAAACTTAAAAGCAACATTCACGTGGTGAATATGTAATGAGTGTTAACCTATTTATTTATATTATATTTTTACTTATGAATTATTAAATATAGGACAACGAGACAACAACTACGGCGAAGGTAAATATACCATATTATATAATACGTATACAATATTAATATTTAATTATATATTTAGTATAACTGGGCGAAGAATCCGTATTTTTCGTACATCGGTAATTTAATAATAGTAAATATAAGTTAATTTAAGTGAACATTTGTTGATTAATAGTATTGTTAAATTACAAAATAATAAATGTATTTGTGAGCTATATGTTTATAAATAATATAGTATTATAATATATTATAATAATCGTACATTAAGGTTGATACTTGTTTAAGTGTATTATTAAATATACATGTATGTCAGTATAATTTAACTAGGAATAAGTAGTTATATATACATATATATATATATATATATATATTAATTATTATATTTACCTATTTATTTGATATACTTCACTTTATTCAGATTTCATCCGTAAATAACCGAGTTTGTATTTATTATATAATATATATTTTACTTATAACTTACATATTAAATATATAATTTTAATGAAATATTAACTTATTATAGTGTATCTAATATTATATATATATAATATTGTATTCTTATATATTATTTCTAATTAGATTATATATTACAATTTCCAATATAGTTTAATATATAGAGATATTATTATCATTAAATATGCTATATAATATGTATATATATATATATATATATATATATATATATGTGTGTGTGTGTTTTGTATTTATATATATAATAATATATACATAATGATATTATAATTATGTATTACATTCTATTATGTATTATTATTCTTACAATACATTACTATATTCATGTAGATATATATACAACAATACCCATTATATACTCCATTATTAACTTACATGTAACGTATACGTATAATGTACGACGTACAATGTACGTCGTACATACATGTAATACATATAGGTGTAGTGTGTATACAATGTATTTTAAACTATTTAAATATATATATATATATTATAAGATGTTTACTTATGAATTATTAAATATAGGACAACGCGATAACATCCAATGAAAAGGTAACTATTATAATATTGTATAATAAGTATAATATTAAAGTATGACTTATATATGTAACTGTATTATACTCATTTGGATATACATACTAATAATTAGTAAACATTATAATATATAGTAGACCATAGTTTAGCTATGTTGATATATATTTACCACTAAGTAGAATTGTATTTTCATCTGTATCTAATACATGGAATTATAATATATACTTTCATACATTAAATATTTAATATCATGTAATCTCTAATCTATATTAAAAATTCATATCTTTTATAATATTTTGTAATATATGTACATAAGTATTATTAATATGCGCACTATTATTATTTATATTATTATTATTATTATTATTATCATTTATTATTATTATTATTATTATTATTATTATTATTATTATTATTATTATTATTATTATTATTATTATTATTATTATTATTATTATTATTATTATTATTATTATTATTATTATTATTATTATTATTATTATTATTATTATTATTATTATTATTATTATTATTATTATTATTATTATTATTATTATTATTATTATTATTATTATTATTATTATTATTATTATTATTATTATTATTATTATTATTATTATTATTATTATTATTATTATTATTATTATTATTATTATTATTATTATTATTATTATTATTATTATTATTATTATTATTATTATTATTATTATTATTATTATTATTATTATTATTATTATTATTATTATTATTATTATTATTATTATTATTATTATTATTATTATTATATTATTATTATTATTATTATTATTATTATTATTATTATTATTATTATATTATTATTATTATTATTATTATTATTATTATTTATTATTATTATTATTAATATGTATATTCGATATAAATATCTTGTATTACACCATTTTTGTTATTACATTTTCTTATTTCATAATTATTATTATATATTAAATATTTAATATTGTTGTTATAAGGATATTCTTAATATAAGCTACGTATAGCTTCTGAATATCCTTCTGTATATTAATTAAATATTCAGTAAATAAATATTCATTCATTCATTCATTCATACTGCTTTTTGATAAAATAAATTAAAATATATATTCTATTTATTTAATTTATTTCACTTTATTCAGATTTCTTCCGTGAATTACCGAGTTAATATTTATTATATATTATACAACTTACCTATAATGTATCTACTAAATATATAATTTTAATTAAATATTAATATAATTATGTTATATAATTTTAAACATATTTACTCTTTTTTTCGTATATATATAATAATTATATATCTTATAAGAATATAATATTATATATAGTTAATAATACTATACCTATATTCCTATATTTTAATATTTCTAATTAGATTTAATGTTTATATTCACATTATATTTCTATATGTAGATTATTATTTCTTAGTATTTACTTTATTACGTTTACATAGGTATATTACATATATTAATAATAATGTTATTTTTGTAAATCTTAATAAATTAATTTATTAATTTGAATATTCAATATAAACTCAGTATATACTTCTATATTAATTTAAATTCATCATAATATATGTATAATATATCGTAATCTATTTATTTATCTTATAATATTTTTAATTATGAATTATTAAATACAGGACAACGAGATAACATCCAATGAAGAGGTAAATACTACAATAGTGTATAATAAGTATAATAGTATAATATTGACTTATATATGTAACTGTATTACACTATCACTTGAATATACATAGTATGTATTACATACAAATAATTAGTGACATTTAGAACTAGGACCATAGTTTAGCTATGTTGATATATATATATATATATATATATATATATATATATATATATCTATAGATGGTATACTACCAATTAGAATTGTATTTTCATCTGTATCTATACATGGGATTATAATATCTACTATCATACTGATTTGTAATAAAATAAATTAATATATATATTCCCTATTTATTTTATTTATTTCACTTTTATTCAGATTTCTTCCGTGAATTACCGAGTTAATATTTATTATATGATATACAACTTACCTATAATGTATCCACTAGATATATCATTTTGATGACATATTAATATAATTATTTTATCTAATTTTAAACATATTTACTATTTTTTTCTTATAAGAAAAAAAAAATATATATATATATATATATAGTAATTATATAGCTTATAAGAATATAATATTATATATAGTTAATAATACTATACCTATAATCCTATATTTTAATATTTCTAATTATAATTTATCAATATAATTTATAAATAATAATCTATAGATTTAATGTTTACATTCACATTATAGTTCTATATATAGATATATTATTTCTTAGTATTTACGTTATATATGATAATGTTATTTTTGTTAATTTTAATAATTAATTTATTAATTTGTAAATATATATACAATCAAACTCAGTATATATTTCTATATTAATTTAAATTCATCATATAGTATATGTATACTATATTGTAATCTATTTATTTATCTTATAATAATTGTGAATTACGAATTATTAAATACAGGACAACGGGATAACAACTAACGAACAGGTAAATAATACAATATTCCATAATAATTATAATATATTAATGTTGACTTATGATTTAACGATATTATACTTGCATATACATACATAATATTAATTAGTGACACTTATAATAGAAAATATACCATAGTTTAACTATGTTGATATACTACTTAGTTAAATGAAATTAAATTCCACCAAATACTACATTACTAATATCTAAACAGTTGACCGAACTTAAAATCTCTAAATTAACGCACAGAAGTCATATCGAATATTCGATACACAAATTAGAATTCCTGTGTTGAATGTTTAATTATATTTCATTATATTAGTGAATTTCTACACGACAGTAATAATATATGTACATATATATTAAAATGGAAATATTGTATTGTCTCTCCCATTTATATGTATCGTAAATATCTTAATACTCCGTTTCTATTTCTATTGTTTTCTAATATAATTCATATATTGTGTCATGCATATATATATATATATATATATATATATATATATATATATATATATATATATATATTAGCTATATATTTAAATAATATAACCTTTATAACAGTCATCTGTAGACAGCCAGCATGTTAGTAAACGTTATCTGTTATATTTAAATACGCATGTCACTAATATAACGATGATAATATGTATTCTACATCATTATTACAAGTTTTATATTGCTATATTTTATGATTTAAATATATACACAATTATTAGATAGATTGTAACTAATACATAATATTAACTTGTGTATCATGAACCGATACGAGAGAAAGTAATATTAGTGCCACTTAATATATATTTGTATGTAATAGAATAGTATTGAGTACCTGTTTGAAATATCTAATAAATATGAATATTAGTATTTATTGGTTTACTTTTAGAGATAATATAATTAATATATTAATATTTTTATATTATAGTGCATATAATAGATTAATTTGAATACATACATACTAATATATCCTAATATATAATAAAAACATAGATATAACTATGAATATATAACAAATACAATTATAATATACTAATACAATTGTACTATAATTAAGAACTACATTATGATACAAGCCTATATATTAGTGATAATATATATATATATATATATATATATATATATATATATACATAATACAAATTTATAATGAATCATAATATTATTTATTATAATGATTCATTATACATTTTTATTAAAATAAATATTAGATATATAATAATTATAATATTATAAATTAAATGCATGTTATAATCTATATGAATATTATTCATATGGATTATAATTGTATTCATTGTATTCATAAAATATATGAAATAATTCATAATAAATTCAAATAATAATGATGAGAATAAAATAAAATAAATTAATTCTAGGATTTATCGGAATGAAATAATATTAAATGTTCTGTATTAGTGTAGGTTATCTTACTCAGTGATAGATCTGTCACTCTATCACAATCTATAGATTATATAGACTAGTTTATTATGATGGTTGTGTAGTTATTCCTTCAATACAAATACAACATTATTCATATAACAAATTATTCCAAATTAATTTAATGTGTATTCTAAATTTGTGGTATTTTTACATTAAATAAAATAAAATTGTTATAAAATAAGTTTTAATAAAATTATAGTTTATATCTGTTGGATTTATGATTGACATCTTACCGCCGTTAATGGTTATAAACTATCGATTTACATTTTATTGGATGTAGTAATATTGTAAAGTTATGAGTTGGGGAATATATCAGGTTAGGGGTTTTGAAATTTATATAATCATGGGTACCCATGATGTAGAAAACGTTTTCTATAATTCATTTATAATGGGTTTTAGTAATTATCATATACTATATATTATATATACTATATAAATATAAATGAACCCATAACCATACAAATATCTACAACACACAACTACAATAACATATGAAACCCACGTCGATATAAATGACTAGCGTCTACATCTAAATACATTGTATAAAAACCATTTGTTGTACACAAAATATATCTAGCTATAGTTCATCTTATGAGATTATACAATAGTTCGAAACCCATAATTAAACACTTCAAATACATGATGCTGTTTGTTAGTAGCTTATATAAATTAAATACATATATATATATATATATATATATATATAAATATTATAATAATAAAATAATATAATTAATTTAGATGGTGAGACAAAGTATGTCATCGGATGTTGTAGTCGTATCAATTATGGTAATTATATATATATATATATATATATCATTTTATTTTCCGATAATGATATACATTTATTTTCCAAAAAAAAACATAATTAAATATTTACTGAAATGGTCAATAACACATACCACATTATAGCTTAATTTTAATAAAACTAATATACTATTATTGCATCCCTCTGGAATATAATATACTATGAATATTTATATTTATAATATGACAATCAAGCAATCATCATGTATTATATTTCAAGGTATAAATATTTATGAAAGTGTGAGCTGGCGTTCTCAATTAAATTTAAATTTAAATTTATTAAATAAACTTTACTCTTCCTTATCTATTATTAATAAACTTAAATATAAATTATACCGACAATGACTAAAAATTACAAATATATTATGAAAATTTCCACTATCATCGATATTATTATACATTGATATGGGGCTATACTTATACAAGTAATGTAACATGTTTATCCATTTTACAAAACTAATGTCCACGCTCAATTTTAATATTGCCCTTACGCTAAATTGCGATTAGGTTTATTTCAAATTAAATATATTTATAGTTTAATGAATTTATTTATTTATTTACTCTCCCAAATAATGTTTTATTTATACTTACATCTTAAGAATTACATTATTTAAAAAATCATTTCTTATAACATCATGCCCATCATTATATTTTTAAATATACCCATGGAATAATCTATGGAATAGTATTACAAATGAAAGCAATATAAATATATAAATACTTAATAAATATATCACTTGTAAAGCACAGATTATATATTTGTCTTTTAAAATTGTATTATTTTTATTTAAATATCATATTTTAAATGTATAGATTAATATTATATAGATTTTAATCTTTAATTTACTATAATAACATTTATATTATTTTTAAATTCCAATGATTAATCGGTAGATGAACTATATATTATTATGTTATGTTCATGTTATAACAATAGTTATTTAATTTTTAGATGATGTTTATGAAATAACATGTTGTTTAAAATATTTTACATTACTATTATATTATATATTATTGTTATACGTTGTTTTAGTTTATCTAATAATATCATTGTATTTTTAACTCGTTCATATACTGACAAGTTTATATATTGATATATATATAAGAGTATTTCTATGTCTAACTAAGTATTAATACAAAATCTTGTATTATTATTATATGTATAACAATAATATTCTATATCATTTATTAAATATAGGATCAAATTAAAAACGAGCTGAAAAATAAAATGGTAAATATTAAAATAAATTATCATTATTATTTTATATATATATATATATATATATATATATATTATTATTATTATTATTATTATCAGATTTAGGTACAAGTACCTGGGTAATTGTAGAAGCATTGCTGCTTGTCGAGACAATTACCCTTAATTTAACGTGTTGACAGATATCAAATAATTTAATTCCATTATATAAATATAATGGAATGTGAATATTGTGGAATATAAAATATATATAATAATAATAAGGTTGACTTCCTGTTTACATTAAGATAAATATAATATGATAAAATTGTGATATCTGTCAACTCGTTATTGATTAATTCATCATTTAATAATTAAATAAACTATAAAATAAAAGATAAAAATAAATAAAATTAGTGTAGGTATAAAAAAATAAAAATACAAAAACATCATTAAAATAATTTAAATTTCGATACTAAATAATAATAATACGAATATAATAAATAAACAGATGAGGAAACTATACTGAACAACAACAACAAACTAAGATTTATAAAAAAAATATATAAATAAAAATAATATAGAAGTCAAAAGTGATAAAAAGTAATTTTCAATAAATGTCATTAGAATATAAATAAAATAACTATTTATTAATTTATATATGAGTATAATTTTTATATAGAAGTCTAAAATTATTAACTACAAATATTGTATTATAAGAGGCAGTAAGAAGATTAACATTATTATTATTTTTTATTATTTTTTTTGTTTTAAAGTTGTTATTTTTATATAAAGGTCAAGTTAAAAACAAATTATTTTATTAAAGTCATTAACAAATATTTTGTAAGGATTTTTATTAAATTTTTATATAAAGGTCAAGTTTAAAATTATAACATATATATATATTAATATTTAAAATTATATATATAATATATTTTATATTATCTATTTATTTAACAATGTTTACTTTATTTAGATTTCCACAGAATGGATCGATAGCAGAGTATGTATTTATTACCTATATATTTATACATATATGTATACCTATATATTTCCATTATAAATATAGATATATATATATATATATATATATATATATATATATATATATATATATATATAATTAAAACTGACTGTGTAGTTCATTTGGCTAATGAGTCATAGCATAAGTAGTAGGGCGCTGGCTCAAGACTAGTCCGGACCATTACAATGGGTTTTAAAATAAAATGTATAAGTGATCTTATATAATTGTGTATTATAAATAAACGAGCTACTCTCGTTAAAACCATTGATGCCTTCTTAACATGAGAGGGGCTTCGAAGGGACATTATAGCCATTTGGTTATTAGTAAACAGTAAACTGGATGGGATGAAAGGACTCCACTAACATAACAATACAAATAACAATATATATATATATATATATATATATATATGTATACATTCATTTTGTATTGATCTTATTATATTTTTAATTATTAAACACAGGAATACGAGACCACCGCTGAGACGCAGGTAAATATTACAATATTGTATAATAATATAATATATTATTGTATACAATTGTAACTTAATTATATAAATAAACTGTATATTTCACCAGAAAATTTACCAATAATATTAATAATAATAATAAAAATACGTCTATGAAATTATATTCATCATAGCGATTATTGTCGTATTATTGAAGTATTTACCTATTCGTCATTATTAACTTTATATATTGTATGGATATAAAAAACATATATTATTTAGGTTATAGTTATAAAATGTGAGTAAAGGGAGTTTACGATATATCATAAACACGCCCTAATAACTAGTTAATTGCATATGTGAACGTTATTTCTTCTGAACGTTGAAATCTCTCAATTTAATAATTATTTTATCAGACTTAATTGTAAATATTGTAATTTTTTCAATTTTCATTATTTGTACAACCAATAGTGGACAAATATAATTAATAAAAAATAATTAAAAAATAATTAAAATATAATTAATAAATTAATAAGAATGATCGAGATCATATTTTGTATCTTGGATATTTAATTATTTACGTTCAGTTTGATATTTGTTATAAGTATTATAACATTTTATTAATGTTTACATTTGTACACTAATATACCTTTTAGTTACTGGTAACAGAGTTTTCTGATATTTAATAATTTTTATATATTAAATATATAGGTTAAATACCTATTTATTTTATATAATTCACTTTATTCAGAATTCATCCGTACATTACCGAGTTTGTATTTATTATATAATATATATTTTACCTATAACTTACATATTAAATATATAATTTTAATGAAATATTAATATGATAATTATATTTTAAATATATATATATTTACTATTATATTCTTATATATTATTTCTAATTAGATTACATTATTTCAATTCAAAATATAATTTAATATATAGCGAAATTACTTATTATCATTCATACGCCATAGAATATGTATATTATATATATATATATATATATATATATATAAATATATAAATATATTATGATTATTACAATATTACAATACATTAATATATTCATGTAGATATTTATATAAACAAATCCATAATCTACTCCATTATTAAATTAATATTTATATATATTATAAGATGTTTAATTATGAATTATTAAATACAGGACAACGAGATAACATCCAATGAAGAGGTAAATATTATAATATTGTATAATAAGTATAATATATTACTATTGAGACGTATGTATTTATGATGTAACAGCATTACACACTCTCTAGAATATACATACTAATAATTAGTTACACTTAGAATAGAAAGTTTGTTATCTAAGTTGGTATACATTTACAACCAAGTAGAATTGTATTTTATCATATCATTGAATAATGATTTTAAAGTAAATAAAATGTACAATTAATTTGATTGGTTGAAAAATGAAAACTGGTTACGCTATCTAGTGGATGTTTTACCCAGCCCGTATTAAACCACCTGGCCCGTATTACAATCATTGTTTATAATACGGACCGGGCATATTTTCGATGATACATAACATTATTAAAAAAATTGAAATGGTAATCTTATTGAAGTTTATAATATCTAAATCGTGATAAAATTTCATTCATTTATAATCATAAATAAAAAAGTTATTTAATAACCTACAAAGTGGCCCGTATTAGACACAATTCCCATACCTATTCCATATAGTACCTACCCGTATTGTATATTAGTCATATTCCATGATAATACTTTCACTTTATATCCATGTAATATACATTACGGTTTGTTAGGGAAAAAGTAAACATAACGTGTCATTGATATTTAAAACTTGGTATACATAGCAACTCACAATCATAAGAAATTTGACTAAAATATCTATTGCTAAACTGATTTAACTCTATAAAATATAAAATACCTAAGAATTATGACTACTTTGTTAGTAGTTAATACACTTATATTTCTCTTAGACTACACATGTAATCTACTTACAAATTCCACCAAACATCAACTCTATCTAATAAATATAATTAATATATCTATTATCATTAGGATTTTAAATCTAATAAATATCTACTGAATATTATAATTCAACTTAATTATAAGATTCGGTCGAATTTTATTTGATTGAAAATCAAATAAATTTAAATATATATTCCCTATTTATTTTACTTATTTCACTTTATTCAGATTTCTTCCGATAATTACCGAGTTAATATTTATTATATGTTATACAATTTACCTATAATTTATCCACTAGATATAATTTTAATGAAATATTAATATTATTATTATATCCAATTTTAAATACATATTTAAATACTCTTTTATTAGTATTTATAATAATATAATATAACATATAGGTAGCCTAATAATATTAAATATAATCCTATATATTTTATATTTATAACTAGATTTATATGTTTTCATTCATATTGTAGTTCTATATATATGAATATATTACTTCTTTGTATTTACGTTATACATAATAATGTTTTTTTATTCATTTTAATAGAATAATTAATTAATTTGTATATATATATAATCAAAACTCAGTGTATACTATATTATTAACTTAAATGCATATTATAGTATGTGTATAATGTATGTTAACCTATTTATTTATCTTATAAGATTTTTAATTATGAATCATTAAATACAGGACAACGGGATAACAACTAACGAAGAGGTAAATAATACAATATTATTTAATAAGTATAATGTATTAATATTGAGACGTATACATTTATGATGTAACAGCATTATACACTCATTTTAATATAGCGTGTGAAGTATTCTATATAAATATGTACGGTTAAATGTTAAAATATAAATCAAGAGATCTCTTATCGATAATTAACATTTACCAAATATGTGAATTAAAGCAATATAATGCATGAAAGTATTTCGTATATTATTATATATTAAGTTAACTATACAAATTGTGATATGAATATGAATTCTAATGTAGTCATTTGTTAATTTAGTTATTCGAAACACGATCCGAATCGTTCAACTCAATTAAGAGTATGGTATGTATATCAATACACACACATATATATATATATATATATATATATATATATATATATATATATATATATATATACTAGTATATATTATCTCATCAAGCAATCTTACCTCATCAACCACTGCCATCCTCAAAACATAATTTTATAAAATTTCAAATTACTACTAATTAGAATTAATGTTTCCATTCAGCTTATAGTTCTTTATATGAATATATTACTTCTTGTATTTACGTTATAAATAATAATGTTATTTTTATTCAATTTAATAAAATAATTAATAATTTGTATATATATACAATAAAAACTCAGTATATACTCCTATTTTAACTTAAATGCAACATATAGTATGAACATAATGTATTTTAACCTATTTATTTATCTTATAATAATTGTAATTATGAATTATTAAATACAGGATAACGGGATAACCACCAATGAAGAGGTAAATAATACAATATTCTATGATACTTATAATATATTAATATTGTGACTTATATATTTATTATTAATTGTATTCTATCATACTAATTATACTAATAAACTCTATTACATTAATCGGAGTGGTAAATATTAAAATAAATTATTATTATTATTATTATTTTATATTTAAACGTATACATATATATATATTATCTGTGTATATATCTTATTTTATTATTACTTATAAATTATTAAATAGAACTACGATATAACTTCAGAGGCAGAGGTAAATATAACAATATTATATAATAATTATATTAATATCGACTTATACATTTGTTATGTAACAGTATTACACTCTCACTAGAATATACATACAAATAATTAGTGAAACTTAGAATATAAACTAGACCATATTTTAGCTATGTTGATATACTACTTAGAAATATGAAATTGTATTCCACCAAATACTACAATATTAATATCTAAGCAGTTGACCGAACCTAAAATCACTAAATTAAGCACATAATTAATATCGAATATTATGTAGATAAACTAGCATTATTGTGTTGTATGTTTCATTCTATTAGTGTATTTCTACAAGTGAATAATAATATATATTTATTTATTAAAATGGAAATAGTGTATTGTTCCATCTCTTATTATTACTTATCATAACTACATATCCTAAATATCTTAATACTACGTTTATATTTCTATTATATTCTAACACCTTTCACATATTGTGTCATGCACACACACATATATATATATATATATATTAGCTGTATATTTAAATAATATAACCTTTATAACAGTCAACTGTAGACAGCCAGCACGTTAGTAAACGTTATCTATTATATTTAAATACGCATGTCACTAATATATCGATGATAATATGTATTCTACATCATTATTACAAGTTTTTTACATTGCTATATTTTATTATTTAAATATATACACAATTATTTGATTAATTGTAACTAATAAATAATATTAACTTGTGTATCCTGTACCGATACGAGAGAAAGTAATATCATTGTTACCTAGGTTATTGTGTAATCGAATATCATCGAGTATCCATCATATCGTCTACATTTGAATATTACTCTTTATCGGTTTACTTTTAGTGATGATATAATCAATATATTAGTATTTTAATATTAAAGTGTATATACTAGATTAATTGTAATACACAAATACTAATATATATGAAATACTTGTATATAACCATGAATGTATGAACAATAATTCATAGTAGGTATATTCCTATAGGATCTATCGGAATACATATTTTAAATGTTCGGTATTAGTATATACACTATAGGTTATCTTACTCAGTGATAGACCTGTAACTCTATCACATTCTATAGATTAGATAGATTAGAATATATAGATTATATAGACTGGATTGTTATGATGGTTGTGTAGTTCATATATAAAAATTAAATTCCGGTAAATACTTTAAATTGTTTTTTAATTTCCCCATTATTTCTAGACAGTTGGTGAGTTATGATAAATCTGATTTATTTATTTATAAATCAAAGTATTTATAAATTTAAACATTATAACCTAAAATTCATTAAAGAAAAATTGATTTATTGATAATATAAATATATATATATATATATAATATTTAACTTTATATTAATGAAATAATATAATTAATGTAGAATATAATAAAGAGTAGCTCAAGGAGTGGTATACTGTACCGAGTTATAAAGGTAAATACATTTATATAATATATATATATATATATATTTATATATATATATATTTATATATATGTGTGTGTGTATATTTATATATGTACATACATACGTATGTTATAAACAATAAAATATATATATGAATATTAAATAAAATTGCATTTAAGGATATATATTGTAAATAATTCTAGCATTAGATGTATGTATTATTTGTATGAATTATTTTAAACTTACTCATTTATTAATCATAATATGTTATATTACTATTATTATTATTATTATTATTATTATTATTATTATTATTATTATTATTATTATTATTATTATTATTATTATTATTATTATTATTATTATTATTATTATTATTATTATTATTATTATTATTATTATTATTATTATTATTATTATTATTATTATTATTATTATTATTATTATTATTATTATTATTATTATTATTATTATTATTATTATTATTATTATTATTATTATTATTATTATTATTATTATTATTATTATTATTATTATTATTATTATTATTATTATTATTATTATTATTATTATTATTATTATTATTATTATTATTATTATTATTATTATTATTATTATTATTATTATTATTATTATTATTATTATTATTATTATTATTATTATTATTATTATTATTATTAATATTGTAATAACTTTATTATAGTTAGTATTAATAACTAAGTATTTTCATAATTTTTATTAATATAAAATATGTATATTTTATATACACTTATTTTATATCGTAAATTATTGCAGCATTATAAATTAATTTTATCATCTACATATTTACATAAATTTTTCATTTTTTGGTTTTTGAACTGCGAACAGACTACTTTGAATACCGAATATAGAGAAATCAGCCGTTCATAAATATGTGAAGTTCATTTTTTAGATTAAATAAATGCATTTTTAGTAGTTGTTCGAGATTTGCAATATATGTTGTAGTTAGGATGGATGTTACTTTGCTACATAATTATTTTATTTTATAGCTTATTTAAGTTTTTAACATTTTAATTTACTGTTACTATGATTAACTATAACAACAAAATAACTGTTGAGGTTTTCTCTATTTTACTCTATTTTAATTTATTTTAATATTATAAAAATATCACTTTCTTATGATATTTTCAATAGTATAATTTTACTGTACAATTAATATCATATTATTATATATTTTATATATATATATACATAAATACTATTCTACGCACTTAATTAAATATATATTTATTACATAGGAATTGGTAGTCAGGGGACTACTGAGAATGGTAAATATTGTAATAACTTATAATGATCATTATTATTGTATTTATATACAAACTGAAACATTTTTATATATATATATATATATATTATTTAATTAATAATATTTACTTTATTTAGAAGTCCGCGGTTAAGTCTGACAGCAGTGTAAGTATTTGTTATTTATTTACTTATATATTCATATTTATATATATATATATATATATTTATTTTTTATCATTATAGTTTTTATTATGATTATATAATTAATAAATAATACATAAACATAATATGTTAAACATGAATATAAATATATATTTGTGTACATTAAATAGTGAAATAATATAAACTGGTATTATTTAATATATAGAATATCCTATAGTGGTTTAACATATAATATTTAGAATATATTTTTATTCAAATAATCTAAAATGAATACAATAGATTATTTTAAGTATTATAACATAAATCAACTATTATAATATTTTAATAGTTATCAAATAAATAACATTAATTATTATTTATAAATCAAAATTGAAGACTTTATTTTATCATTTGGTTTTCAAATAAATATTTCACATACACGTGTACACACACACGTATACACACAAACGTACACACACATACATATATATATATATATATATATATATATATATATATATATATATATATATATGTGTGTGTATAAGTGTGTATTTATATTTCTATTTATACATCATTATTTAATTTATTTAGATTTCTATTGAAAATAGTCGCGTTCGTATTTATTATGTATTATATATTATAAAGTATTAATATAATATATATTTATATATATATATATAAATATATATTACAGCTATATATATATATATATATATATATATATATATAGCTGAATATATATATATATATATATATATATATATATATATATATATATATATAATTATATATAATCTATCTTCGTAATATTTAAATATTATATATGTTTAATTATAAATTAATAAAATATAGTCTACCAGTGCGATCCCGAGCCCAATACAGGTAAATATTACATTATTATATTGTAATTGTGATATAGTATAATGTATTTACTTATATATTTAATTATAAATATATCGTATTATTTAAGTGTATAAATAAACTGTATTATTCTCACATTTGAATATACATATTCATAATAGGTTATGTTTTTGAACTACAATTAAACAAAGTTTACGAAAAGTTGATATATATAATATCAAGTGTAATTGTATTTAACCAGATACGTTATTAATGCTATTAAAAGTGGTCAAATTAATTTTTAGTTAAACTGGTCATTTTAAATATTAATTTGTTTATAATTGTTTATAATTAAAAATAAATAATATAATACTTAATTAAACTTTATCACGATACATTGCACGTAAATTTAACTAATGCAATTACTAATACAGCATGTTTTACCATTACAATATGCATTACCATTTTAATAGATTTGACCATAAAATAGAAGAATAATGGCTATTTAAAATCTATTTAAATAGTACATTGTTATCTGTTTAATTCATATTTTGTTATACTTAAATAAATATATTGTTAAATGATTAATAATCAGTGATTATTGATATAATTTTAACATTATTCATATTTATATATATATATATATATGTCAATACATTTTTTTTAATTCTAACTTATATACATTATATATTATATATATATATATATATATATATATATATATATATATATATATATATATATATATATATATATATTATACAATTATATATTTATATTACAATATTTTAATTACAAATTAATAAAAGCAGGAGAACTACCCGATCTCAACCCCGAAGCAGGTAAATATTACAATATTATATTATCATATGATATTAATGTATACGTTTTATGTATATATTTATGATTTAACTATATAAATTGCACAACTATCAATTATATTTCAAGTTATATATCAAATTATAATTGGAAACTGTTTATAAATTCGTGTAGGGGAAAGTAACCTAATACGGATACTTTAACAATAAATGGACTTAACTTTTTATGACTCATTATTTTTATTCAAAAATTACAATATATTCATATTATATGATTATAGATATTATTGTAATTTTAAAATTTTATTTAATCTTTTAATTCCATAGATAACTGGAGTGTCTTTGTTAAATATTTTATTTATTTTTATTATTTTTTAATTAATAATACAATTTAGGTGTCTAAATAATAATTTTGTTAGAATTAACTTTATTTGTAGTATTAATATTATAACGCACGCGATTTTTATGAAAATCAGAATAGTTCATACGCTGTGCGTTGATTGGTTATAGGGTGTCCGTATTAAGACATTTAGAGTGTCCGTATTAGGAACTTATATGACATCTAGATATATGATTATAACTTAATGAATATTTGATAAAATATATAGAAATTAAAAATACAATTTTTAGAATGCTTTAGTTTTTAATAATATATTGTTATATTTTATATTAATACATTTATATATACTTGAGAAGGTTTTAAGTTGAAATTGTTTTTGATAAATTTAAAATCGTAATAAAAAAATCAGTTTATTGGATATATCAGCAATATTTTGAATAATAAAAAAATAAAAAATACTTTTTTAGACTATTTATATGATTATGAATATTTTTTTCATTAAACATTTTTGTGTAGGATTTATGGTTTCTGAGATACCGAGAGTGTCCGTATTCGGGCACTGTCCGTATTCGGTTACTTTCCCCTACTTCGTTTTTAACCATTTCTAAATATAATTACTGTAAAGTTGACTATAAATTAATATTCCCACTGGTCACATATCTTTATTCTATAAAATTGCACTGTTATTATCGATTTTTTCGCATATTTTCTCGAACTTACTAAACTCTGGTCAGGTTTTACCCAGCCTTACAATTGCCATAATCTATCTTATTCTAAAACCATAACTCTTGACCAAAACTCTCTAAACAAATATAGATTTCTCTCAAATCTACCATTTTCAAGTATGATATTAGAAACGCGTATGTCAGATTACTACTCTACAATATAAATGAAATAATCTTATTGACCCATTTCAAAGCGTTTTTTATAAAGGTCACTTTACAAAAACAACTCTCACCAGATAATGATTCTTAATCTATTATCTGCTTTTGACACATCTACGATAATATATTATATTTCGGTTTACCATGATGGACATATATAGCATAACATTATAATGGTTTATTTATTATCTCTCAAAACTTGGTCCTAACTCTATTATGATAAACATAACTAACTCTTTTCCCCCCCTTAAACACGATATTATCCAGGAATTCTAGCTATATACTTCTATTATGAATGTATCCATCTTTATACACACACACACATATATATATATATATATATATATATATATATATATTATCAAACAACCTATTTATTTTATATTCTTCAATAATTTTATATACTTAATTTTTAATATTTAGAATTCATCCGTAAATAACCAACTATTTAAATTATCATTATAATATACTATATAGCGATATTACTTATTATAATTCATACGCTATATAATATGGATATTACGTGTATATATATATACATAATGATATTATTAAGTATTCATTACAATACATTAATATATTCATGTAGATATCTATACAAACATATCCATAATCTACTCCGTTATTAACTTACATGTAACGTATGTGTAGTGTATATATATTGTAAACTATTTATTTATATTATAAGATTTGTAATTATGAATTATGTAATATAGGACAACGCGATAACATCCAATGAAGAGGTAAATAATACAATATTCTATAATAAGTATAATATATTAATATTGACGTATTGAAATCTTACTAGAATATACATAACCCTACTAATAATTAGTGACACCCTTAAAAAACAGTAAGGGTGTAGAATATAAAGTAGGTAATTTGTAATTTAGTATTACCTATTATGTATATTAGTAATAAAAACAACATAAAATTAAAAACGGCCTGTGTGGCTCAGTGGCTAAGGCGTCAGACACACAAGCAGTAGGACACAGGTTCGACCCTCGTCCGGACCATTAATTAATTTTATAAAATGGGTCTTAAAATATTATTTAGAAGTGATCTTATATAATTGTGTATAAATAAATGATCGGCTCTCGTTAAAACCATGGATGCCTTAACATGAGAGCGGCTTCGAAGGGACATTAGAGCCATATATGGTTATAAGTGAAAACTTCATCTAAGTTCCTAGATGGGATGAAAGGACTCCACCAAATAAAAAATAACAATAACAATAACAATATTCTGTTATACTACTTTCACTTTTTAACTATATAATAATAATAATAATAATAATAATAAATATTTATTAGAAGAAAGTTGTACATTTTTTCCGTATGAAGTATTTAAATTAATTATATTGTTATTTCCTCTAAAGTGCTTCAGATTAAGATCAATATATTTTCTATGCTGTTGCCCGAATCACCATCATCAGAACTGCCCACCATCACCGGAACGTTTTTTGTGTTGAATACTTTATTTATTTCGTTTTATTCTTATACTTTATACGATATTTTATTATGATTTAAAAAATAAAAATAAAAATAATAATAATAATAATAATAATAATAATAATAATAATAATAATAATAATAATAATAATAATAATAATAATAATAATAATAATAATAATAATAATAATAATAATAATAATAATAATAATAATAATAATAATAATAATAATAATAATAATAATAATAATAATAATAATACTGATAATAATAACAATAATAAAAATAAATAAAATATAAATATTTAAGGTGTTAAAATTTCTTGTTTACAAACAAATTAATCCTTGTATCATAATATTCATTAACTATAAGTTTATGTTTAACTTTTTAATTATTTACATATTATATAATTTTAATTTTTTTAATTTTTTTTATTATTTAATTTTTATTTTTTAATTTAATTTAATTATTTTAATTTTTTTTTTTTTTATTATTTAATTATTTTAGTTATTTTATTTAATTATAATAATTATTATGGTTGTTTAGGGCGAAAGAAAAAAGAACGCGTCCTTGATATATAAAACTTAACGAAACTTCACCACAATAATCTACTAATTTTAGTATCACAAAGATCTGTTCATACCTTCTATGCTTAAGTTAAATAGTACCACTGAACAGTATGTTTAAACGATACATTTAAATTATCAGACACGTTATTCTATTGTATTATTATAATGTAAACAAAGCAATCTTTATAACTTTTAACTGATATCAAAAACTTTTATTTAATTAGTTATTTTATATTAATTGTATGACTACAAATTAATTATTTCTTACATTTTAAAATTCACTTAAAACAACACCATTAAACATTACAATTAAACCAATTGACTTCACTAATATTTAAATAAATGGTATTTTACTAGTACTAATACTTACCACAAACTTCAATGACCTAGGAGGTAGTGTACTACATAATTATACATATAATCTCGCAAAAATAAGAAATGAGACTTAAACATATAATGAATATATAATAAATATAATTATAATATCTACTGTCATAATAATTTATTATTTTTATCAAATTTAAAGTTTAATGAATATTATAATTCAATTTAATTATAAGATTCAGTCGAATTTTATTTGATTGAAAATAAAATAAATTAATATATATATATTTAATTTATTTCACTTTATTCAGATTTCTTCCGTGAATTACCGAGTTAATATTTATTTTATGATATACAATTTAACTATAATTTATCCACTAAATATATAATTTTAATTAAATATTAATATTATTATTATATCTATATTTAAATAAATATTAACTAATATTCGTATATATAAAATATAGTAAATATAATCCTATATATTTAATATTTACAATTATATTGAATATTTCCATTCACATTATAGTTTTATATATGTATAGATTACTTCTTTGTATTTACGGTATACATAATAATGTTATTTTTATTCATTTTAATAAAAATAATTGATTAATTTGTATATATATATAATCAAAACTCAGAATATACTTAATTTTAACTTATATGTAACATATGTTATGTTTATAATGAATTTTAACCTATTTATTTATCTTATAAGATTTGTAATTATGAATCATTAAATACAGGACAACGGGATAACAACTAACGAAGAGGTAAATAATACAATATTATTTAATAAGTATAAAGTATTAATATTGAAACTTATACATTTATGATTTAACAATATTATACAATAACTTGAATATAGCGTGTGAAGTATTCTATATAAATATGTACGGTTAAATGTTAAATATAAATTAAGAGACAATTTATATTTACCAAATATATGAATTAAAGGAATATAATACATGAAAGTATGTCGTGTATTATTATATATTAGGTTAACTATACAAATTGTGATATAAATATGAATTCTAATGTAGTCATTTGTTAATTTAGTTATTCGAAACAAGATCCGAGATCAACTCAATTAAGAGTATGGTATGTATATAAATATAAATATAATATATATAATAGTATATCTTACTTCATCAACCTATACATCCTCAAATGTTAAGAATATCAGTATATAAAATTACACTCAATTATAAAACTCAGAACATTATTATTACACCACCTGAACATCATTATTGTATTGATTGTTAATGTATTTAAGCGAATATATAGTCGAAATATATATATATATATATATATATATATATTATACTACATCACGAGAACATCATCAGAACATCAACCTTCAATATCGAATGTATCATTTAACATTGAAGTTCATCGTTAAACCATCATTTGTACACATTGATGATGACGTAGCTGATAATAATAATGGTATTCTGAGGATGCAAGTATTTGCTGGGAAGAATACTTTTTTTATATTATTTATCAAATTAGGAAATTCGTGTTAAAAATTATGTTTTTAAATTAATCAAATTTAATTCAATTAATCATTTCAACAATGCATAATATTTATTTTAAACTTTGCATAAATATATGCGGGGATATAATATTAGATAACTAATATACCGATAAATTTAATAATTATTAGGTTATTTATTCAAGAAATTTTTAAATTCGAATAGTAGTATGTCTATCTAATTTGTAGAAATCGTAATAGTAAACTGCTAGATATTCTTAATTATTTATTTATTGAATTATTCATAATAAAGTGTTGATCAAATGCTCTTCATACATGTGTGATTCTGATGTATTTGTAATTTCTTAAAATCATTTTATACTAACTGAAATTGTTTTAATTCACCCACTTTTTGCGTGGCCTTATTTCACGCAGTGGAATACGAATTGACAATATGATATAATACATAATTATTATATAATAGGATATCAATTATAATCTAGATATAACTATTGATACCAATACAATTATTTATTATTTTAGAACCCGTACATGTACTTGGGATCACCACCGAATATACCGAATACACAGAATACCTCTTCTACTAGCATGGTATATATATATACATATATATATATATATATATATATATATATATATATATATATATATATATATAATAGATCCGAAAAAAATACATCTGACAACATATATATTATAAATTAGATATTAATTAATGAACTTAAATATTTCAAAAAGTATTGAAATATTTGAATAAATAATATTGTATTATAATTATACAATATATTTACATATAATAAAATAATTTGTGATTCAAATATTTCAATATTTTTTAAAATCTGTGAAACCTCTAAAATACTCTGCGTTCAGTAGCTATAAGTAGTATAATTTTACTGTACAATTAATATCATATTATTATATATTTTATATATATATACATAAATACTATTCTACGCACTTAATTAAATATATATTTATTACATAGGAATTAGTTGTTAGGGGACTACTGAGAATGGTAAATATTGTAATAACTTATAATGATCATTATTATTGTATTTATATACAAACTGAAAAATTTATATATATATATATATATATTTATATTATTTAATTAATAATATTTACTTTATTTAGAAGTCCGCGGTTAAGTCTGACAGCAGTGTAAGTATTTGTTATTTATTTACTTATATATTCATATTTATATATATATATATTTATTTTTTATCATTATAGTTTTGATTATGATTATATAATTAATAAATAATACATAAACATAATATGTTAAACATGAATATAAATATATATTTGTGTACATTAAATAGTGAAATAATATAAACTGGTATTATTTAATATATAGAATATCCTATAGTGGTTTAACATATAATATTTAGAATATATTTGTATTCAAATAATCTAAAATGAATACAATAGATTATTTTAAGTATTATAACATAAATCAACTATTGTAATATTTTAATAGTTATCAAATAAATAACATTAATTATTATTTATAAATCAAAATTGAAGACTTTATTTTATCATTTGGTTTTCAAATAAATATTTCACATACACGTGTACACACACACGTATACACAATATATATTACAGCTATATATATATATATATATATACATATATATATATATATATATATATATAGCTGAATATATATATATATATATATATATATATATATATATATATATATATATATATATATATATATATATATATATCTATATATATATATAGATATATATATATATATATATAATTATATATAATCTATCTTCGTAATATTTAAATATTATATATGTTTAATTATAAATTAATAAAATATAGTCTACCAGTGCGATCCCTAGACTGATACAGGTAAATATTACATTATTATATTGTAATTGTGATATAGTATAATGTATTTACTTATATATTTAATTCTAAATATATCGTATTATTTAAGTGTATAAATAAACTGTATTATTCTCACATTTGAATATACATATTCATAATAGGTTATGTTTTTGAACTACAATTAAACAAAGTTTACGAAAAGTTGAGATATATAATAGCAAGTGTAATTGTATTTAACCAGATACTTTATTAATGCTATCCCTAGACATGAAAAGTTATTTTTAGTTAAACTGGTCATTTTAAATATTACTTTGTTTATAATTGTTTATAATTAAAAATAAATAATATAATACTTAATTAAACTTTATCACGATAGATTGCACGTAAATTTAACTAATGCAATTACTAATACAGCATGTTTTACCATCACAATATGCATTACCATTTTAATATATTTGACGATAAAATATAAGAATAATGGCTATTTAAAATCTATTTAAATAGTACGTTGTTATCTGTTTAATTCATATTTTGTTATACTTAAATACATATATTGTTAAATGATTAATAATCAGTGATTATTGATATAATTTTAACATTATTTATATTTATATATATATGTCAATACATTTTTTTTAAATTCTAACTTATATACATTATATATATTACATATATATATATATATATATATATATATATATATATATATATATATATATATATATATATTATACAATTATATATTTATATTACAATATTTTAATTACAAATTAATAAAAGCAGGAGAACTACCCGATCTCAACCCCGAAGCAGGTAAATATTACAATATTATATTATCATATGATATTAATGTATACGTTTTATGTATATATTTATGATTTAACTATATAAATTGCACAACTATCAATTATATTTCAAGTTATATATCAAATTATAATTGGAAACTGTTTATAAATTCGTGTAGGGGAAAGTAACCTAATACGGACACTTTAACAATAAATGGACTTAACTTTTTATGACTCATTATTTTTATTCAAAAATTACAATATATTCATATTATATTATTATAGATATTATTGTAATTTGAAAATTTTATTTAATCTTTTAATTCAATAGATAACTGGGGTGTCCGTATTCGGTACCCATGTCCGAATACGGACACCCTATGTTATAATACGGACACCCTATATACCACTAGATAAACTATATATTATTGATGAATCAATCAGACAAATTACAATTATGTTATTTATAATTAATTTTATGAAAAATATATTGTAATTTAATTAGTTAATATTTTATTTATTTTTATTAATTTTTAATTAATAATACAATTTAAGTGTCTACATAATATTTTTTTTTAGAATTAGCTTTATTGGTAGTATTAATATTATAACGCACGCGATTTTTATGAAAATCAGAATAGTTCATACGCTGTGCGTTGATTTGTTATAGTGGTTATAGTTGATTGGTTATATGTCCGTATTAAGACATTTAGAGTGTCCGTATTAGGAACTTATATGACATCTAGATATATGATTATAACTTAATGAATATTTGATAACATATATAGAAATTAAAAATACAATTTTTAGAATGCTTTAGTTTTTAATAATATATTGTTATATTTTATATTAATACATTTATATATACTTGAGAAGGTTTTAAGTTGACATTTTTTTTGATAAATTTAAAATCGTAATAAAAAAATCAGTTTATTGGATATAACAGCAATATTTTGAATAATAAAAAAATAAAAAATACTTTTTTAGACTATTTATATGATTATGAATATTTTATTCATTAAACATTTTTTTGTAGGATTTATGGTTTCTGAGATACCGAGAGTGTCCGTATTCGGGCACTGTCCGTATTCGGTTACTTTCCCCTACTTCGTTTTTAACCATTTCTAAATATAATTATTGTAAAGTTGACTATAAATTAATATTCCCACTGGTCTCTTGCCTATATCTTTATTCTATATATTTGCACTGTTATTATCCATTTTTTCGCATATTTTCTCGAACTTACTAAACTCTAGTCAGGTTTTATCCAGCCTTACAATTGTCATAACCTATCCTATTCTAAAACCAAACCTTGACCCAAACTATCTAAATAATAATAGATTTCTCATCAATCTACCCTTATTATGTAAAATATTAGAAATACGTATGTCATGACTACTAATCCACAATACAAATAAACAAAATCCTATTGACACATTTCAAATCGTTTTTTATAAAGGTGATTCTATAAAAACAACTCTCATCAGCTAGGGCTTCTTAATATCTCATCTGATTTTTACACATCTACCATAATATATTATATTTCGGCCATGATGGACAACCATGATGGAAAGTAATATGATCTTCTCTAATAAACCTTACAGCAATATGATCTTCTCTAATAAACCTTGCAGCAATAGGATCTTCTCTAATTAACCTTACAGAAATAGCATATTCTCTAATAAACCACCAATAAATTTATCAAAGACTAATTAATTTAATATATCTAAATCTGATTCTACTTATCCAAATTTTACTCTAAATAACATGATTAAATATCCTTCACAATTTTAAAAACGTATTTTATCTTTGATGACAAATTATCCTTTAAGAATAACATCTCATTAATTATATAATAAAACTTTCTAAAAACTCCATCCAATATACAAAATACGTAAGTTAGTTCACAAAAACCTCACGAATACATTGTTTGATGATATTATACTATCTGATTTGACTTATATACCGTTAATTGTAAATAAACCTACTCCTCTTTAGAACAACCTGGTAGGTTACAACCCTATACCTTCAGCTCCCCGAATATAACCATATTGATGCTAAGATTAGCGCGGACACACGATCCACATAGTACATTGTATAGGAGTGATCCCAATAGCAAACTATCAACAAATAAACTATCTAAATAAACTTACTTCCCGTTAAATCTACTGCTCAATTAATTCGAACTATACGTTGTATAATACACTACTTTCTGAATAAAATGTTTATATATAAACGTTTTGGTACATAAGGTATACCTTGGTACATAAGGTATACCTTACTGATATAACTTTATATATATATATATATATATATAAAAAACAACCTATTTATTTTATATACTTCAATTTATTCAGAATTCATCCGTAAATAGCCGAATTAAATAATCGAACCATTTAAACTCGCTAATAAACTTGTGTATAATAATACATATACATATAAAGAAAACCACACTACCATAATCAGTACTATATATATTCCCTATTTAGTTTATTTATTTCACTTTATTCAGATTTCTTCAGATAATTACCGAGTTAATAATGATATAGAAATTACCTATAATTATATTAATCCACTAAATATACTTATATATTATTTCTAATTAGATTAAATATTTCAATAATCATTATAGTATACTATATAGCGATATTACTTATTATCATTCATACGCTATAGATTATGGATATTATGTGTATATATATATACGTAGATAATATATTCATGTAGATATATATATATATAAACAAATCCATAATATACTATATAGTGTAGTGTATATATATATTATAATTAATAATTATAATTATATTTAATATTTTAAACTATTTATATATCTTATAATATGTTTACTTATGAATTATTAAATATAGGACAACGAGATATCATCCAATGAAGAGGTAAATATTATAATAATGTATAATAAGTATAATATTATAATATTGACTTATATATGTATTACGTAACTGTATAATACTATCACTTGAATATACATACTAATGATTAGTGACATTTAGAACTAGGACCATAGTTTAGCTATGTTGATATATATATATATATATATATATATATATATATATATAGATACTATAGTATACTACCAAGTATAATTGTATTTTCATCTGTATCTAATACATGGAATTATAATATCTACTATCATACTGATTTGTAATAAAATAAATTATTATATATATTCCATATTTATTTAATTTATTTCACTTTATTCAGATTTCTTCCATGAATTACCGAGTTAATATTTATTATATGATATACAACTTACCTATAATGTATCCACTAGATATATAATTTTAATGAAATATTAATATAATTATTTTATCTAATTTTAAACAATTTATTATTTTTTTCGTATATATATAGTAATTATATAGTTTATAAGAATATAATATTATATATAGTTAATAATACTTACCTATAATCCTATATATTTAATATTTCTAATTAGATTTATTGTTTAATTTCATATTATAGTTATATATATATAGATATATTATTTCTTAGTATTTACGTCATACATAGGTAATAATAATGTTATTTTTGTTAATTTTAATAAATTAATTTATTAATTAGTATATATACAATAAAAACTCAGTATATAGATAGATAGATAGATAGATAATAGTTTATTGATTAGAATCAAAACGATGGATAACAATAAATAATAATGACAGAAATATATAAATAATAGTTAGCAAATATAAATAAGTTGTGATTTACACATACCGAAAGTAAATAAACTAATAATAAAGCAATATTTGGGATGTTGATCAAACGTGCTGAACACATCATCAAATAACTAGGGAAGAGGTCTCGGGTTGGTCAGGCCCATATAGGATTATATGCCCATAAATCCTGAGGGATGGACGGTCCCTGCATTTTGGTTTTTTGACATCTCTCCACACCTAGAATATCAAATGAGTATACAGCTTGTAAGATCAAATACCCAAATAAAGTACAAAACGAAAACGAAAACTAAAAAAACAATAAAATTATAAAAATAACGACATTACATTTAAGCATGTCGAGAATAAAATTTCCATTAATATTAATAGTATCTATATTAGTAATAATTATGCTTAAAGATTTATACGAAGCCACAGAACGAGGAAGTGAATTCCAAGCGGTACTCACTCTGTTACTGAATGAATTTATAGTTGATTTATTAATACATTTGTCTTTGCGTATTTTAATTAGAGTTCCACGATTACTTGTTGAATAAGTTGTGAATACCGATGATTTATCAATATCCACGAGATTGTTCAATATCTTGAAAGCCATAATCAGGTAAGCTCTTAATCTGCGGTGGGATAAATTCATTAAATTGAGAAAACACAATCTAGTATCATAAGTTGATTTAATAAAGTTACATCTGAAGTAAATTCGCTTAGTAAATTTATGTTGAACTTTTTCAATAAGTTTGTTTAGGCCGATAAAGTCATTGCCTGGATTCCAAATGGAAGAACCATATTCGAGTAATGGCCGTATATAGGTTGTATAGGCTTTGACTAGATAATATGAATTATTTGTAGTAAAACATCTAAAAATGATATTAGAGATCACATAGGCTTTGCAACATATGTTATTAATGTGAATATTGAATTTAATATTATCATCAAAAACAATACCAAGGTCTCGAAAATTAGAGTATTTAGGAATCACGGTATTATTTAGCGAATAGAATGATATATCAGATTTTCCGATTGACATAAATGCGCATTTTTCAAAAGCTATTTGAAGGTTCCATTTTACTGTCCAATCATATAGATCATTAAGTCCTGATTGAAGGATATTACGTTCAGTAATATTCCTACTTCTATATTAACTTAAATGTATCATATAGTATTATAATATATTGTAATCTATTTATTTATCTTATAATATTTGTAATTAGGAATGAATTATTTTTTAGATACATATTTGATTCCCAATTTGGTTTTTAGAAAACATTCAAGTACTCTCAATGCAATTGTTAATTTAGAAACTATGATTTCTAGAAGTATAAATTACAATAAAATATGTATAGCAATATTTATAGATTATAAATAAGCATTCGATACTGTGAATCATGAAATATTAATTAAAAAACTTAATTTAAAACCATTAATTACCATTACTTTGGTTAAAGAATTATTTAATAAAAATACCTCAATCTCTACAATTTAAAGATGAAATATCAAATGAATATTTATCAAACTGTGGTGTACCTCAAGGAACTGTATTATGACCAATACTTTTTTTAATAAATATAAATGACATTATAAATAGTTTAAACTTCTAAAATTAACAATTTTCGATGATGACACTACTTTATTTTTAGAAGACAAAAACATAGTTAATCTTTAAAATGATGAACTTGTAAAAATAAATAACTGGTTGATATCAAATAACTATCTATAAATTTGAAAAAAACATATTATATGATGTTCAACTCATCCACTGTTCTACTTCTCAATATAGCTGGTATTAATATTAATTGTGTAAAAAACACATAATTGTTAAGTGTAATAATAGATCAGAATCTAAACTGGAAATTAGAAATATCAGTAATTAAAATAAACTATATAAAATAATATGGATTTTTTAAAATGTAAAAGAACTCTGTGATTTTAAAATGTTAATATTATTATATAATTCATTAATTTTACCACATCTAAACTATTGTAACATTATATTGGGAAATAACTATAATTCTAATATTAATGATGTATATGTAATTTTAAAAAAATTATTAGAATAATATTTAACCCACCAAAACTTACAAACACGGATACTCTTTTTATACATGCACATATATTAAAATTACCTGACTTAATTAAATATCAAACATGTAGTTTTATGCATAATAACATAACAATTTTAGTCCAAACTCTAGTTTATTCAATAAGAAAATAATACCATACAATACACGAACGAATCATGAACTATACACTCATTTTACCTCAATAAATAAATGCTTATATACACTATACATTAAAGGCCTTACTATATGGAATGAACTTAATGATTAGCTAAAGGAAATTAAACTACTCAATAAGTTTTAAAATAAATTAAAAAACTATCTCATCTTAAACTAGTATATTTTAATATTTGTTATCTACATTTCTTCAATATTATTTGTCATTTATTTTCACAATTCTTTTAGTTTTTATATATTAGAACAACATATTTATTATAAATTGTACACAATAATAGTTTAGATAAACTTTTAATTTCCAAGTCTTTAGTTTCTTATTCTATTAGTTTTTATTCTTTTAGTTATATTTTAATTTTAGAACATTCATTTATCAATATACTTAATTTAATTTATTTATTCTCTTTTAGTTAATTATTTTAAATAATTGAAATTGTGTAATCTTTAACAGTAATATGATGATTTTTTAAACAGTTCACATTTGATTATTGTAAACAGGAAGTGAAAACTTATTATTGTATGAACTTTTTCTAATTAAAATGGGTTGATAACTATAAAAGCTGCTAAGGATTATTTATCTTCCCTGGGGTTTACCCGAATCTGATACCATACCATACCATACCATACCATATATACTATTATATACTTATATATTATTTCTAATTATATTACATATTTCAATAATCATTATAGTATATTATATAACGATATTACTTATCATTATTCATACGCTATAGAATATGGATATTATTTGTATATATATATACATAATGATATTATAATTTTGTATTACAATAAATTAATATATTCATGTAGATATCTATACAAACATATCCATAATCTACTCCGTTATTAAATTACATGTAACGTATGTGTAGTGTATATATATTGTAAACTATTTATTTATATTATAAGATTTGTAATTATGAATTATGTAATATAGGACAACGAGATAACATCCAATGAAGAGGTACATATTATAATATTGTATAATAAGTATAATAGTATAATATTGACTTATATATGTAACTGTATTATACTATCACTTGAATATACATACAAATAATTAGTGACATTTAGAACTAGGACCATAGTTTAGCTATGTTGATATATATATATATATATATATTTATATATATATATATATATATATATATAGATGGTATACTACCAAGTAGAATTGTATTTTCATCTGTATCTAATACATGGGATTATAATATCTACTATCATACTGATTTGTAATAAAATAAATTAATATATATATATTCCATATTTATTTTATTTATTTCACTTTATTCAGATTTCTTCCGATAATTACCGAGTTAATATTTATTATATGTTATATAACTTACCTATAATGTATCTACTAAATATATAATTTTGATGAAATATTAATATAATTATTTTATCTAATTTTAAACATATTTACTATTTTGTTCTTATATTAAGTAATTATATAGCTTGTAAGAATATAATATTATATATAGTTAATAATACTATACATATAATCATATATATATATAACATTTCCAATTAGATTTAATGTTTATATTCACATTATGGTTCTATATATGAATATATTACTTCTTTGTATTTACGTTATACATAATAATGTTATTTTTGTTAATTTTAATAAATTAATTTATTAATTTGTATATATATACAATAAAAACTTAGTATATATTTCTATATTAACTTAAATGCATCATATAGTAAATGTATAATTTATTGTAACCAACAATTTATTTATCTTATAATATTTTTAATTATGTATTATTAAATACAGGACAACGAGATAACATCCAATGAAGAGGTAAATATTATAATATTGTATAATAAGTATAATATATTAATATTGAGTTATATATTTATGATTTAACAATATTATACTTGCATATACATACATAATAATAATTAGTGACACTTAGAATAGAAAATAGACCATAGTTTAGCTATGTTGATATACTACTTAGTTAGATGCAATTGTATTCCACAAAATACTACAATACTAATAATTAGCTAAACCTAGAATAGAAAGTAGGTAATTTGTTATCTATGTTGATATACATTTACTACCAAAGTAGAATTTTATTTTATCATAAAATTGAATAATGATTCTAAAGTAGATTAAATGTACAATTGATTTTATTATTACCTACTTATCACCTACCTGTATTGTATTTTATATATATTCCGTGATAATACTTTCACTTTTTACCATTATGGTTGTTTAGGAAAAAGAACGCGTACTTGATATATAAAACTTAACGAAACTTCACCAAAATAATCTTCTAATTTTAGTATCACAAAGATCTTTTCATAGCTTCTATGCTTAAGTTATATAGTACTACTGAACAGTATGTTTAAACGATACATTTTAATTATCAGACACTTTATTCTAATTGTATTATTATAATGTAAACAAAACAAGTCTTTATAACTTTTAACTGATATCAAAAACTTTTATTTAATTAGTTATTTTATATTAATTGTATGACTACAAATTACTTATTTCTTAACTCACTTAAAACAACAATACTAAACTTTATAATTAAAGCAATTGACTTCACTAATATTTAAATAAATGATATTGTACTAGTACGTTAAACTTCAATGACCTGGTAGGTAGTGTTACTACATAATTATACATATAATCTCGCAAAAATAAGAAATGTGACTTAATCATAGTATGCTAAACTGAGTAAATTCTGTAAAATATAAAAAACCTAAGAATTATGGCTACTTTGTTAGTAGTCAATACACTTATATTTCTATATTGAAAATTAAATAAATTTAAATATTTATTCCCAATTTATTTAATTTATTTCACTTTATTCAGATTTCTTCCGTTAATTACCGAGTTAATATTTAATATATAACTATGAAATATTAATATTATTATTATATCTATATTTAAATATATATTAACTATAGTTTCTATAGTATACTATAGTATTATTTATATATATATATAAATATAATATTAAATATAGTTAATAATAGTAAATATAATTCTATATATTTAATATTTCTCATTAGATTTAATGTTTCCATTCACATTATAGTTTTATATATAAATATAATACTTATTTGTATTTACGTTATATATAATAATGTTATTTTTATTCATTTTAATAAAATAATTAATTAATATGTATATATATATAATAAAAACTCATTGTATACTCCTATATTAACTCACATGTAACATATATTATGTGTATAATGTATTTTAACCTATTTATTTATCTTATAAGATTTTTAATTATTAATTATTAAATATAGGACAACGGGAGAACCACATATGAGGAGGTAAATACTCCAATATTATATTATCATAATATGATATTAATGTATGCGTATTATTTATATATTTATTATTTAACTATATAAATTGCACAACTATACAATTATAGTTCAAGTTATATATCAACTTATAATTGGAAACTGTTTATAAATTCGTGTACTTCGAAGTAAAAACGATCGTTTTTAACCATTTTTAAACATAATTATTGTAGAGTTGACTATAAATTAATATTCCCATTTATGCTTTGCTAAAAGTAAAATTGCACTGTTATTATCGATTTTATCGCATATTTTCTCGAACTTACTAAACTCTGGTCAGGTTTTACCCAGCCTTAAAATTGCCATAATCTATCTTATTCTAAAACCAAACCTTGACCAAAACTCTCTAAACAATTATAGATTTCTCTCAAATCTACCATTTTCAAGTATAATATTAGAAACGCGTATGTCAGATTACTACTCTACAATATAAATAAAATAATCTTATTGACCCATTTCAAAGCGTTTTTTATAAAGGTCACTTTACAAAAACAACTCTCATCAGATAAAGCTTCTTAATCTCTTATCTGCTTTAATCTCTTATCTGCTATTAATAATTATAATGGTTTATTTATTATCTATCAAAACTTGGTCCTAACTCTCTTACGATAAACATAACTAACTCTTTTCTTTTCCCCTTAAACACGATAATATCCAGGAATCCATTCTAGCTCTATACTTCTATTATGTATGTATCCCTCTTTATACATACACACATAAATATATATATATATATATATATATATATATATATATTATAAAACAACCTATTTGTTTTATATTCTTCAGTAATTTTATATAATTAATGTTTAACTATATTTAGAATTCATCCGTAAATAACCGAGTTTGTATTAATATAAATATTTATATAATATTATATAATATATTGTTTATCTGATACTTTCATTTTAAATATATAATGTTAATGAAATATTATTATTAATATAAATAATGATATCTATCATATATATATATATATATATATATATATATATATATATATATATAACAATAACAATACTATTATATACTTACATATTATTTCTAATTAGATTAACTATTTAAATTAGTATTATAATATACTTTATAGCGATATTACTTATTATAATTCATACGCTATATAATATGGATATTACGTGTATATATATATATATACATAATGATATTATTAAGTATTCATTACAATACATTAATATATTCATGTAGATATATATACAAACATATCCATAATCTACTCCGTTATTAACTTACATGTAACGTATGTGTAGTGTATATATATTGTAAACTATTTATTTATATTATAAGATTTGTAATTATGAATTATTAAATATAGGACAACGCGATAACATCCAATGAAGAGGTAAATATTATAATAATGTATAATAAGTATAAGTAAATAATAGTATAATATTGACTTATATATGTAACTGTATTATACTATCACTTGGATATACATACTAATAATTAGTGACATTTAGAACTAGGACCATAGTTTAGCTATGTTGATATATATCTATAGATGGTATACAACCAAGTAGAATTGTATTTTCATCTGTATCTAATACATGGAATTATAATATCTACTATCATACTGATTTATAATAAAATAAATTAATATATATATATTCCATATTTATTTATTTTATTTCACTTTATTCAGATTTCTTCCGTGAATTACCGAGTTAATATTTAATATATAACTATGAAATATTAATATTATTATTATATCTATATTTAAATATATATTAACTATAGTTTCTATAGTATACTATAGTATTATTTGTATATATATAAATATAATATTAAATATAGTTAATAATAGTAAATATAATTCTATATATTTAATATTTCTCATTAGATTTAATGTTTCCATTCACATTATAGTTTTATATATAAATATAATACTTCTTTGTATTATATTTATATACTCCTATATTAACTAACATGTAACATATATTATGTGTATAATGTATTTTAACCTATTTATTTATCTTATAAGATTTTTAATTATTAATTATTAAATATAGGGCAACGGGAGAACCACCTATGAGGAGGTAAATATTACAATATTATATTATCATAATATGATATTAATGATTGCGTATTATTTATATATTTATTATTTAACTATATAAATTGCACAACTATACAATTATAGTTCAAGTTATATATCAACTTATAATTGGAAACTGTTTATAAATTCGTGTACTTCGAAGTAAAAACGATCGTTTTTAACCATTTTTAAATATAATTATTGTAGAGTTGACTATAAATTAATATTCCCACTGGTCTCTTGCCTAGGCTATAGCTATATCTTTATTCTATAAAATTGCACTGTTATTATCGATTTTTCGCAAATTTTCTCGAACTTATTAAACTCTGGTCAGATTTTACCCAGCCTTAAAATTGCCATAATCTATCTTATTCTAAAACCATAACTTGACCAAAACTCTCTAAACAATTATAGATTTCTCTCAAATCTACCATTTTCAAGTATGATATTAGAAACGCGTATGTCAGATTACTACTCTACAATATAAATAAAATAATCTTATTGACCCATTTCAAAGCGTTTTCATAAAGGTCACTTTACAAAAACAACTCTCATCAGATAAAGCTTCTTAATCTCTTATCTGCTTTAATCTCTTATCTGCTATTAATAATTATAATGGTTTATTTATTATCTATCAAAACTTGGTCCTAACTCTCTTACGATAAACATAACTAACTCTTTTCTTTTCCCCTTAAACACGATAATATCCAGGAATCCATTCTAGCTCTATACTTCTATTATGTATGTATCCCTCTTTATACACACACATAAATATATATATATATATATATATATATATTATAAAACAACCTATTTGTTTTATATTCTTCAGTAATTTTATATAATTAATGTTTAACTATATTTAGAATTCATCCGTAAATAACCGAGTTTGTATTAATATAAATATTAATATAATATTATATAATATATTTTTTATATAATACTTTCATTTTAAATATATAATGTTAATGACATATTATTATTAATATAAATAATGATATCTATTAAATATATATACTTATATACTTGCCTACTATTATATACTAACATATTATTTCTAATTAGATTAACTATTTAAATTATCATTATAATATACCTAATAGCGATATTACTTATTATAATTCATACGCTATATAATATGGATATTATGTATATATATATATACATAATGATATTATTAAGTATTCATTACAATACATTAATATATTCATGTAGATATCTATACAAACACATCCATAATCTACTCCGTTATTAACTTACATGTAACGTATGTGTAGTGTATATATATTGTAAACTATTTATATATATTATAAGATTTGTAATTATGAATTATTAAATACAGGACAACGAGATAACATCCAATGAAGAGGTAAATAATACAATATTCTATAATAAGTATAATATATTAATATTGACGTATTGAAATGTATTACTTTAACTGTATTATACTCTCACTAGAATATACATAACCCTACTAATAATTAGTGACACCCTTAAAAAACAGAAAGGGTGTAGAATATAAAGTAGGTAATTTGTAATTTAGTATTACCTATTATGTATATTAGTAATAAAAACAACATAAAATTAAAAACGGCCCGTGTGGCTCAGTGGCTAAGGCGTCAGACACACAAGCAGTAGGAAACAGGTTCGACCCTCGTCCGGACCATTAATTAATTTTATAAAATGGGTCTTAACATATTATTTAGAAGTGAACTTATATAATTGTGTATAAATAAATGATCGGCTCTCGTTAAAACCATGGATGCCTTAACATGAGAGCGGCTTCGAAGGGACATTAGAGCCATATATGGTTATAAGTGAAAATTCATCTAAGTTCCTGGATGGGACGAAAGGACTCCACCAAATAAAAAATAACAATAACAATAACAATATTCTGTGATACTACTTTTTAAATATATAATAATAATAATAATAATAATAAATATTTATTAGAAGAAAGTTGTACATTTTTTCCGTATGAAGAATTTAAATTAATTATATAGTTATTTCCTCTAAAGTGCTTCAGATAAAGATCAATATATTTTCTATGCTGTTGCCCGAATCACCATCATCAGAACTGCCCACCATCACCGGAACGTTTTTATTGTTGAATACTTTATTTATTTCGTTTTATTCTTATGCTTTATACGATATTTTATTATGATTTAAAAAAATAAAAATAAAATTAATAATAATAATAATAATAATAATAATAATAATAATAATAATAATAATAATAATAATAATAATAATAATAATAATAATAATAATAATAATAATAATAATAATAATAATAATAATAATAATAATAATAATAATAATAATAATAATAATAATAATAATAATAATAATAATAATAATAATAATAATAATAATAATAATAATAATAATAATAATAATAATACTGATAATGATAATATTAAGGTGTTAACATTTCTTGTTTACAAACACATTAATCCTTGTATCATAATATTCATTAACTATAAGTTTATGTTTAACTTTTTAATTATTTACATATTATATAATTTTAATTTTTTTAATTTTTTTTATTATTTAATTTTTTAATTTTTTTTTTTTATTATTTAATTATTTTAGTTATTTTATTTAATTATAATAAATATTATGGTTGTTTAGGGCGAAAGAAAAAATAACGCGTACTTGATATATAAAACTTAACGAAACTTCACCACAATAATCTACTAATTTTAGTATCACAAAGATCTGTTCATACCTTCATGCTTAAGTTATATAGTACCACTGAACAGTATGTTTAAACGATACATTTAAATTATCAGACACTTTATTCTAATTGTATTATTATAATGTAAACAAAGCAATCTTTATAACTTTTAACCGATATCAAAAACTTTATTTTATTTAATTAATTATTTTAGATTACAAATTAATTATTTCTTAAATTTTAAAATTCACTTAAAACAACACCATTAAACATTACAATTAAACCAATTGACTTCACTAATATTTAAATAAATGGTATTTTACTAGTACTAATACTTACCACAAACTTCAATGACCTAGGAGGTAGTGTACTACAGAATTATACATATAATCTCGCAAAAATAAGAAATGAGACTTAAACATATAATGAATATATAATAAATATAATTATAATATCTACTGTCATAATAATTTATTAATTAAATAAAAGTTTAATGAATATTATAATTCAATTTAATTATAAGATTCAGTCGAATTTTATTTGATTGAAAATAAAATAAATTAATATATATATATTTTATTTATTTCACTTTATTCAGATTTCTTCCGTGAATTACCGAGTTAATATTTATTATATGATATACAATTTACCTATAATTTATCCACTAAATATATAATTTTAATTAAATATTAATATTATTATTATATCTATATTTAAATAAATATTAACTAATATTCGTATATATAAAATATAGTAAATATAATCCTATATATTTAATATTTACAATTATATTGAATATTTCCATTCACATTATAGTTTTATATATAAATATATTACTTCTTTGTATTTACGGTATACATAATAATGTTATTTTTATTCATTTTAATAAAATAATTGATTAATTTGTATATATATAATCAAAACTCAGAATATACTTCATTTTAACTTATATGTAACATATGTTATGTTTATAATGAATTTTAACCTATTTATTTATCTTATAAGATTTGTAATTATGAATCATTAAATACAGGACAACGGGATAACAACTAACGAAGAGGTAAATAATACAATATTATTTAATAAGTATAAAGTATTAATATTGAAACTTATACATTTATGATTTAACAATATTATACACTAACTTGAATATAGCGTGTGAAGTATTCTATATAAATATGTACGGTTAAATGTTAAATATAAATTAAGAGACAATTTATATTTACCAAATATATGAATTAAAGGAATATAATACATGAAAGTATGTCGTGTATTATTATATATTAGGTTAACTATACAAATTGTGATATAAATATGAATTCTAATGTAGTCATTTGTTAATTTAGTTATTCGAAACAAGATCCGAGATCGACTCAATTAAGAGTATGGTATGTATATAAATATAAATATAATATATATATAATAGTATATCTTACTTCATCAACCTATACATCCTCAAATGTTAAGAATATCAGTATATAAAATTACACTCAATTATAAAACTCAGAACATTATTATTACACCACCTGAACATCATTATTGTATTGATTGTTAATGTATTTAAGCGAATATATAGTCGAAATATATATATATATATATATATATATATATATATATATTATACTACATCACGAGAACATCATCAGAACATCAACCTTCAATATCGAATGTATCATTTAACATTGAAGTTCATCGTTAAACCATCATTTGTACACATTGATGATGACGTAGCTGATAATAATAATGGTATTCTGAGGATGCAAGTATTTGCTGGGAAGAATACTTTTTTTATATTATTTATCAAATTAGGAAATTCGTGTTAAAAATTATTTTTTTAAATTAATCAAATTTAATTCAATTAAACATTTCAACAATGCATAATATTTATTGTAAACTTTGCATAAATATATGCGGGGATATAATATTAGATAACTAATATACCGATAAATTTAATAATTATTAGGTTATTTATTCAAGAAATTTTTAAATTCGAATAGTAGTTTACTATTAATTATTTATTTATTGAATTATTCATAATAAAGTGTTGATCAAATGCTCTTCATACATGTGTGATTCTGATGTATTTGTAATTTCTTAAAATCATTTTATACTAACTGAAATTGTTTTAATTCACCCACTTTTTGCATGGCCTTATTTCACGCAGTGGAATACGAATTGACAATATGATATAATACATAATTATTATATAATAGGATATCAATTATAATCTAGATATAACTATTGATACCAATACAATTATTTATTATTTTAGAACCCGTACACTTACTTGGGATCACCACCGAATATACCGAATACACCGAATACCTCTTCTACTAGCATGGTATATATATATATACATATATATATATACATATATATATATATATATATATATATATATATATATAATAGATCCGAAAAAAATACATCTGACAACATATATATTATAAATTAGATATTAATTAATGAACTTAAATATTTCATAAAATATTGAAATATTTGAATAAATAATATTGTATTATAATTATACAATATATTTACATATAATAAAATAATTTGTGATTCAAATATTTCAATATTTTTTAAAATCTGTGAAACCTCTAAAATACTCTGCGTTCAGTAGCTATTACATATATGTACTATATATAGTAACAGTTATTATTAAATACACATTATTTATTAGATATTCCATATTTATTTTAATTATTTTATTTCATACAGACATCTGAATCCGCAAATAGCATCGTAAGTTACTTATTATAGAACATACTTATTTATAAATATGTAAACTTCAACTTTAATTTAATAACTATTTACTTTTATTATGGCATATATTTAATAGGTATATATTTTTACATTTTTCGTTTTTCGACTACATACTATACTTATAAAGCACTTGGCCAACATGGACTGTAAATACATTAAATGAGTGAATTGGCAAGGCGTGGGTTATTACAGAGGTATATTGTAGATATTGTTAATAGTACTTATGAAAATATGATGGAAGTAATCATCGAAAGTTGAAGATAGTATGTCTGGTGGAAAGTCTGGGAAAGTTTTATTTGTATTACGCCCTATGCGGTTTAAGCATATAGTGAAGGTTTTCTTTTGATTTGATGAGCATAATTGCAGAGAGGCAGTGATATGAAGCGATTTAGGTGATCACGTCATGTTCGGACTTGTTCAGTTGATAAGCGCGAGTATATAGTCTGTTTTTATCCATTTCTTGTTATGTGTACGCAATTTACTATTTTGTTTAAGTACTGGTATACCGGTACTATAGGATAGATACCTATACCAGGAGTGGTCGAGTCTAAGGATAGATTTGTTATAATGGTTGGAACGTTCGAATCAAGGGTAGTAGAAAGAGCGGTAAATAATTCATCGAGGAGTTATTTGGGCAGGAGAATTCTCTGATGAAATCGTCAGTGTTGGTGATTTTTGTTTTGCGGAAAGAACGAGTAATAGTGGGGTGAGGCATTTTAGATGATTGAAGAGTAAACAAAGATAATTTAATGATCAGTAATATAAAGGCCAACAGAGTGAGAACAAATCAAGTTGGATGACTTATGAGTAATGAGGAGATCTAGTGTATTACCATATTTGTGTGTGGGATAAGTATTATGAAGTTTAAGATTGGAGGATAACAGTTTATTGAGTAGATATTTAGAATAATTAGTGTATTGATTAGTGGCAATTTTAAAATCACCTTTAATGATAATAGATTCAGACATTACATGGGTAAAGCTAAAATAAAGCTCAGAGATAAATAATGGGATTAAAGAAGAATGGAGTCGATAAGATAGTGATATATTTAAATTATTGGGGACTAATAAATAGATAAACGCCTCAGAGTTATCATGATTATGATCACGTGGAGGATAGAGGGATAAATAAAAGGGGATTTATAGATATAATATTGTATAGTGTTATACTATTTATAAAATAACATCATTATTAATAACTTAGACAAAACTATTGTCCACGTTAAATGACATGTAGAAAAAGATAGCACTACCACATTATAGATAATTATAACTCATGCAGGATTATATATATATATATATATATATATATATATATATATATATATATATATATATATATATATATATATTAAACTGCCTGTATAACACATCATACTAATATTTCAAGCACCTAGGTACTATGATGATGATTTAAATCCCGTCCAGACCCATACCATATATCTCAACATAATATTTAGAATTTATCATATATGTAAGTGTGAATATTCATAATCGAAACTCGTTGTTATGCGAAACTTGATGCTATAGAATTGTAATATTATATATTATTATAATACTTGATTGTTAATAATCTAAATATATATATATATTTATTTAAATTCAAATTTATTATTACAAATATTATATTTATCAATTTATAGAATATGTCCGAATCCAGCAAGGTTATTTTTACATATTTGATAATATATAAATATTTCTAAATCTTCTATTCTTAAAGTTCATATATCAAGATTTGTAACTATATATATAAATATATATATAAATATATATACACATATATATGTATATATATATATATATATATATATATATATATATATATATATATATATATATATATATATATATAAACCAGACAATTATAGAATTATAAACAATTATAAACTCATTTCATTATTACCTCAATTCTCAAAATAATTGGAAAAATTAATAAAAGTTAGAATTTTTAAATTTGTAAACAAGTTTAATATAATCAGTGATTCGCAATACTCATTATAAAGAATATAAAATAATAAATTATTTATTATTTATAATTGTATTATTTTTAATTAATTTTTATTTTAATACATTTATATATTTCTATTTAAGTAGAATAATAATGTAATTTGTTTTTTTTTGTATTTCGTTAACTATAATATAAAATATAATATTTTTTTATCGGGTACTATGATGCATTTGCTGGCTCCAAATTTTACCAGTATATATACTATTGGCGAAAGTATATTCTCTAAGGACTTGATGAACCGAAATTCGGAAAGTTGATATACTATGGGTGTTTACGCTTTACGCTTTATGAGTTGATGATTTATTTCAATAATTAAATTGTTTACTCTATTTATTTTTCTACTATTTCTTGTTTTTAATTATATTCCTATATAATTTTGTCTCCTCGTAATCTTAAATGAATGAAAGACTCGAATAGCTATGCTTCTTCCTACACCCAGGCAATTGCCAAATCTTATTTTAATATTTAATATTTTAATATATATAAATATTCATATTACTTATCATAATAATTATATTATCAATATATGCTACAGTATATACGTTTGATTACTGTATCTATAATATATATATATATATATATATATATAATATGTTATAATGTTAAATATAATAACATATGTATATGGTATATCAGTAGTTTTTTACATTCTACGTATACCATTATTATAATAATAATTATTATTAATATAATAATAATGAATATATCAAATCACCTGTAGGATATTCTAATCGAGCAACTACGGGCAGAGGTGTTGTTCGAGAGAGAGTTCCGACAGAGGCTCCTGGGGGTAATAGCCTACCCAGGCAACAAGGCTAGTCGGATCTCTCCTGGAACAACATCTTGCGGAGACATAACTGCCCGTATGAGACACACACTCGATAGAATTCAGCTGGAGGAGGACGCTAATAAAAGATATCTTCTTAATCAGGCATACTCTAAAATGAATAATGAATTGAGAGAGAAGAATGATGAGTTAGTGGAATTAAACAAGAGATATAGTGAGGCTAATGAAGAGTTAGAGAAGACGAACGTGTCAGTAGAGTTACATATAAATAACCAGGTGGTTAGGTACGAAAGCATGAAGAAGAAAATGTTGTGTAAGGTGACGGAGGAGTATGAAGTCATGAAATCTACGGTTAATTATAGTTATATAATATTTATAAATATATAATTTACAAGATATATATATATATATATATATATATATATATTAATATTAAAATTGTATTATAATTTATTTATTCATATTATAGGAGAAACTAACAAAAGAATTGGCTGAGAAACGGGTATTTCATATATATATATATATATATATATATATATATATATATATATATATATATATATATATTTACGAAAATATTTACGAAAATATATCTACGAAAATATTACTTGGTTGATTTATTAAATTATGACGATTATAATAACGGTGATGATTATTATAATATAGTTATAATTATAATATAAATTTTAATAGTATTAATAATCAATAAATATAAAAAATATCTACAAATATAATAATTAATTAATTATTATTAAAAAATATTCATAATATATCCAACTAATTATGCTAAACTAAAATAACTTAATTAGGAAAGTATGCTATTACTCAAGGAAGAAATTAAAAAAGTTAATAAAATATAAATATGAATTATTATACGAATATATTAATATAATTTTATTCGAATATAATTTGTATTCTAAATGTTAGTATACATAATATTTAAATACATTATTTAGGAAACGGACAAAATTGCAGAAAAATCTAACGATATGGTATATAATATATATATATATATATATATATATATATGTATATATATAAAACTACAATTTATGGTAGTTTATGTATGTCATATAATTCCATCTTGCTGGGATAATCGATGCAAATTTACTATAGTGAAAGTTAAAGTATACGTTGTGGTCTATAGAATTACAATTACTGAAGTTTTTCAGTAGATCTGGTAGAGTCCCATCAGATTAACAGACACGAAGGATTAGTTGAATAATAGGAATGATGTCAGTTATATCTGGTTTCCCTATAAGTAGGTAATGATTTACGAGTTCAACATAATAGCCTAAATTCGCATCGTTTTCTAAATGGTAGCCATGTAATATTGAATTAAGGGAATATCTAATTGATAAATTAGTTAAAATCGAAGAAAAAAATGTTAAATATGTAATATTGATTGATTATATGTAATTTAGTAACTGTTAAAAACTTATCTACGAAAGCAGTTATGAAATATCATAAAAAGTTTATATTATAGCACGACATTATAAAATAAATAATATATTTTTAAATCTACATTCCTAACTAATATAAATTTGTATATAATATTTTATATCTAATATATAAATTTGATAACGATACAATTTTGTATAAACTGATTGCATAATGGTATTACTTTATATTTTATTTATTAAATTTGATTAATTTATTTATTGTTAACTTCAAATGCGTTTTACTCTGAAAATTTGTGTTGCTAGGTTTGCTTATATAAACAAGTGTTTAGATAAAAGTACTGACGATCTACATAATGTATTTTTCTATAAATATCATATGTATGCACAATTCCAGAGTTCATATTTAAAAATATAATTATTATGTGTTGGATTTTGTAAAATTGGTGAAGAAAAAAAACAATTATGTATATTGTTATATATGTAAATATATACTTTTTAATGTTGTTATCTCTAGGAATATAGATATAAATTTCCTTTTTATATAACAATATTTGTGTTTAAATTCAATACATAGTTTTTTTAGAAACACTCTATATACGGAGTCAGTGCGTTCCCTATCTCTATACATGTAAAATTAAACAAAATGGCCGTCCTATGGGAATATCCCCTTATATATAACGCATATCAGAAAGATATCGGTCAAACACATTCAGCTTGAAAAGTGAACGTATCGTATAGCAAGTAATGCTGTCTACTTTCTTAACTTACTAGTTAATTATAGCATATAAAGTAAACAACATCATTCGAGTACATTCTAGATAAAGCCTGCTAATTTAAAAGGCGTTTAGTTGGAGGATTATTAATAATATAGCATATAATGTTCCTCATTCTATGTAATGTTATTTATAATAAATTATAAATGTTGTTAAAATACATAAAACTATTATTATCACACAATTATTTATATAACACAATTTTTGTATTTATGTATTTGTATTTACAATTGAAATATTAATATTATTGAGCTTTTTATAGGTACCTAGGTATATATATATATTAATATAAATAAATTCAATACCCAATATTATTAACGTAATCAGTTAATTTTCTATTTAATTGTGAGTCCTGTAAATACTATTATACTAGTTCTGTTATTAGGATATTTAGGATATCCTACCAGTTTATACTGGATATTTAATTAGACATATTACACGTATTTACACGTATAAGCATATATTATAGTTAGATATGTTTAGATACTGATATATCAATAATAATAAAATAAGCTTATGTAATTGAACTGATGTAATGGTTCTATTACTCAGATACTAATACATATAAACTACGCATATATTAATTTATGTATTCATTGGTTGTTTGATTGGTTGAATGTATATAATTTTAATACATTTTATCAATATCTACAATTTTATTTACAATTTATATTAATGTTGAGTACTGTCGTTGTATTCCTATTTATATTATTATTAGTTTATTACTTTCGTTTATGTTACGTTATATTGTTTTTTGTTTTTACTTTAGACGCTTGATTGCTATGGCACAAAAAGTCTTTAAAATAAATTGAATTGGATTGAATTGAATGTATATAAATATACAAACTTGCGTGATACAATTTATATATATAGATAATAATGTGCATATTATTATGATAGTTAGTAAAAGGAGGTGTGTCTAATACTACAACTTGGTTGTATGAGTGTAGTCAGCTGACATTGATGATTCATCGAGAGGTGACTCACGCAACAGTTTTAGTGAAGCGGTTCCTTCTAGAAGCGGGATATCTTCTATCTATTGAGAGTTATTGCTATAGAAATAAGTCACTATTCGAGTGGTAGATAGGCCGTTTCCGACGGACACTCTTATTCACTCGGACAGTGTCCGTGTGCAATAATACCACGGTAGTTTTGACCGGTAGTGCGTGATATGTGATATAGAGTGACGACGAGAAAGTATATTTCTATCTTTTGTTGATGTTGTTGGGAATGGAGAACATATCGTTCGTTAGAGTGGTACAGGGTTAGTTACAGTGGCGGGCGCGACTTGGGCAATGTATTTAAATAGCAAGTTTCTAGTGTTCACATCTTTTTGTTGACAATAAGTGTAATTCAGTCGAATATATATATATTTATATATATATATATAGTATTATTTTAATGTCATTATAATGTATACAGAATACTCTTATGCTTAAAATTGAACAAGATAGAGTGAAATATGCTAAAACACATGCAGATATGGAGGTATATATAATTTGTGTATATTTTATTAAAATAATATTTCTTATATAAATATAATATATATTAATAAAATAAATTTAATACAGAATGACATTAAAACACAACGACAACAATTAATGAAGGTTAATAAATAAATATCATGGTACATAAATATATTTATATATATATATATATATTTATACGTATATATTTATTTATTTAATGTTCATTAATTAATATTTAGGAAAAAAGAATAATGGAAAACGAAAAAATAAAAATGGTATAAGTAATATAGTTATATTAATTGTATATTAATTAATAATTGTTAATTAATATGAATAAAGAATATCAATGGTTTAAAATAGTGCATATACATTGAAAATATAATAATTTAGTTATAGTTAATATTTATAATAGATATAATTGATCAATTACAATATATACTATTCACTAAGTCTACTATTTTGCTTAGTTCACACAGAAACATTACATAGTAATGTAATACAATGCAATGATTATATTATATGTATATTATCACATATCATATATAAATATATATATATATATATATATATGTATGTAATAATGAAGGTATATTAACACAAATATAATATAAATAATACATACATGTCAATATATCGATATTTATAATATATATATATATATATATATACATATATATGTGAATCAGATAGAGTGTAAACACTCAGGAAAATACAAAAGCAAAGCTTGACTAGGTATTTTCCCACTCAACTTGATAACAGCATTACAAGAATAAAAAATAAAAAAAATATTAGTAAATTATAAAATGACAATAACTTATTTTAAAATTTCAATTTTGTATATCATTAGAACTATAATTTTGTATATATATATATACTATTGTATATATTATTAAACTTATTTGATTTGTAAATGTGATTCGTGTAAATGAAAATCGTGCTGAATAAATAAGTAAGAATATACTTGAATATTGTTATCAAGGAGAGGTCATCATTTTCAGTTAAATACAAAATAAAATATAATAAATAATAAAAGTATATATAAATAAAATAAATGTATATTAAAAGAAGAAAAATATATAAAACAAATGAAATAAATGCATAAAATATGTAAAAAATATAATAATGAAAGAGAAAAAGATAAAGAAACTAAACACAATAAAAAATATAAAAAGTTAACTAATACGAAGAGGTAATAAATAATTTAATATTTGTTTTAAAAGTTTTTTTATTCATTAATTTGTGAAAAGAAGCTGGTAATGCATTCCATATCTCAGGAGCTTTGTTAGTAAGGCAATATACATATATATATATATATATATATATATATATATATATATATATATATATATATATATATATATATATAATATAGTAAAATATACATATATGTTATCTATTTATATTTTTCATAGTTTTTCATTCATTTAATGTACGTAAACAATATAAGGGATTATTATAACTGTATACATCATACTTATAACATCAATATATATATATAATTTTATTAACAAATGACTATATTCTAGAGATTTTAGAAAGGTTACCACCCTATATAACTCCCTCCTCCTAACACCCCATATATTTGATCCATCACCGAATTCCTACCGTCTTCTTTGTTCTATATATCTAGTCTCTAAATATTATAAATTATTATTTATTTATTATTAATTTTGTGTCGTTTTGTTAATTTATTATTAATATCTACTTACTATACTTAAGTCGTTAGTGCATCAATAATATGCCTTTTATTATATGTTATTACGTTGTCTCCATGGAATGCACGCATTAGCGAAGGGGCCTAATTGTAGTGTTCTTAAACGATTATTCATCATCATAATCATCATCATCACCATCATATATAATACAGGATATATTGAGAAAGAAGTTGGAAGAAACATCAATGTCTATTGAGACTGACTTCAAACGTTTCCAGGTATTACATATATTTTAAATAATATAATAAACATAAAACAATATTATTAAAAAACGTATATATAAAATGTATATATTCATTATTTTTATTTCATTTTTCAATCAAATCATTTTCTTAACCTAATTTTTCTCGTGAATTACTTTTCGTAAATGCAAGGTTCTTTATATATTAATTTTATTATAATTACTCACCGCACAATTGAAGGGTCAACTTACCTTAGTTTGTAATAATACATATACCTATACACACATATGTATATATATATATATATATATATATATATATATTGCAATACTTTTAAATAAGCATATACCATATTAATTCATGTTTATAATATAACCTGTATACCATGTATTGATATATAATCATATAAAAGTATTGAATTTAATAGTAGTGTATACTATGGAATATTACTGTCAAATATTTAATAAAGTATATATGTAAGTAATTTAAACACAAATACAGGTACATATGGATATAGAGTACAACTTCATCAAGAAGGTCATTACAATAACGTAGATGTATACATACATAATATATGTATTTTATTTATATTTATGTAATATGTATGTGATATATACGTGTAGTGTATGTAAATATATATATATATATATATATATATATATATAATACATTAAAAGTTGGAGATTGCTTAAAAATAAATGACAAATAATTGAGTTTAAATTCATGTGATCAATTTAAAATTATGATGACCGATATTAATATATTTTATTAAAAAAGTTACTAAATAAGTTCTAAATATTTTTTAAGGATTGTAATATAAATATTGTTCGAAAATCGTTGTAAAAACTATGAATATGTTAATATAATACAATAATAGCAATTATATTTATATTACTTTTTCATTATAAAAACGATTACATTGTTTATATTTAATGCTTTATTATTCTTTTTTTATATTAATAATGTATGTTAATGTTAGAAAATATTTCAAGTATAAACTTGAAATATTTGCTTAAATAAAAATCTATTAATTATAATGATTATTCATACAATCTTTATTATAATTGTTTTAAATATGAATATGAATATGAATATGAATCTAAATAAGTGCATCAAAAGATATAATTATATTATTAAAATAACAAAAAAAATTAATATTAATATCTTATTATAATACATATATAGGAAAAAATGTCACTAATCCACAAGCAATCAGATATGGTTTAAATGCACATATATATATATTACGTAATGCAACATTGTTCCTTGTACATATGTATATATATATATATATATATATATATATATATATATATATATATATATATATATGTATATATAATATTATATATAATTAAAATAAATATAATATATATAATTAAAATTAATATTATTTGATTAACAAATCATCGATTAAATATAATATAATTGTAATAATATCAATAACTTGTTGATATTTCTTAATCAACTTCTCACTATTTATCTGACATAGCAGGCTAATTACATCCGGTCCTATCAGGTGGCTATAACAGGCATCTATAATACCTGTATTATTATTATCTATAAATATATATATTAATAAGTTGATTAATATTTCTAAGTAAATGATACAATGATTAATTTAGAAAAAGTATTAATAATTTAATTATATATTTTACGTTAGCCATATGTACGATTAAACATAGTACTACCCAATAATACATTACTATAAGTATTTGTAGTAATATTAATGATTCGTCTTGTTATATAATCGATTTCAGTAAAATTACTAAAGTATGTATACATATATATATGTGTATAATGTAATGTCATTAGTGATACTATTAATTATTAATATTATAATGTGCATTAGGTATTCATTAATCTATATGTATTTTATTTTATTATATATGATTACGTATTATAGTACGTTTCATATGCACCTAGTACACTACCTATAAGTTTATTATCCTATTGATAATGTTCCATACTAATATAATATTCTATAAACTTGTAATATTAACCGACTTATAATTACGTATACAATGTTATTATTGTTAATACTAATTAATAATCTAGTCATTCTTATTATATAATTAACCTATAGTTATTTATTTCTAGGAAGAACTGTTTAAAGAGGTAGACAAGCTTGACAATATTGCTAAAAATCATGGAAGAAAGGTAATATATGATACATACTACATAATGCCATATATTATATTATTATTAAAACAATCACTTTATATAATTGTACTAATATTAATATATGTATATATATATATATATATATATATTTATACTTTTAATTATATATTTAATTGATTACCCTTAATATATAGATGTCGTCCACTATATACCAGGACGATATCATTACAATAAATTCGCAGTTAAAGGTTAAAATAAAAATATTTTATTATTATACATAATTAATATGTATTTAAAATGTATAATAAACATAATAATAATTAAGATATTATTTGTAGTTGGAGAACGAATACCTTCGTGAAAGTATTCACGAAAACTTGGTAGTTAAAAGTGCCCTTAGTTATATATAGTTATGACGTCATAGTGTTGTTATGATCACTAATATAGTAATCTATAATAATCTATTTTATATGTGAAATGTGTGTATAAATATTTATTTAATTATTAATATAATAAATATAAGTTATAAATATATTATATAAATAATGCGTATTTTTAATTATAGGCAGACTAATGTTGAAAGAAGAGAGAAAATAAAAAAAACAAAAAAAAACAAAAAAATACAAAAAAAAACAAAAAAAATATACCAACAAAAATTGGTTAAAAAAAACAAAAAAAATAAATATATTTAATAAAATTCATGTTTTTTCTTTTAAATATATATTTATATTATTAGACATTCTGACAGAGTAATCTCTGCGTAGTAAACCTCTGCGCAATCCTATCTTGTCATATTTAATTAAATTAAAATGGTTTACTTTCTATCAACTGTATATATATATATAGACTTAGGTATGTATAGTACTCTATACAAATATATACTCTTACTTATATAATATATTGACAATGCGAAATCCTACTAGATACCTGATATCATCCAGTCCCCACTTTAATATACGAGTTAATTCACATATATAGGTTTCAGAGATTTCTATATATATATATATATAACTATAGTTGCATCAATATTATGCTGAAATAAAAACTGACTTGTATAATGTATTAAGACAATTCTTAATAAAATATTTAAAACCAATTTGAAAAATATGTATTATTAAAAACTCGGTAAACTCATCATTGTTATAAATTAATATTATACTATTATATTTATTTATTTTTATTTTATTATTATAACTATAATTATTAATTTTATTTAATTATATTCTTATTTTCACGTTTGAGCGTATTTTAAATAAGGATTCTGTGATTAAATAAAATCATCATCATTAGTTTATACATCCATAATCACCTCATTATTAAATTACATTTCACATAAAGGTAGCCATATATTTGTAACTTATATTGTTACTATAATGTTAAGATACATACTGAGCTTACAATATGATACCCTTTTAATCTCTTCCACAAGTATACTATTTATTAAGAACTCCAACTTTTACTTATATAATCTAATACTAAATTGTCTAAACTAACTATCCTATTTTCCATTGTTCTAATAGAGTATAACGTCGCCAAATATCTCAATAATTAACATATTAATTAGTGAGTGTATTAGTATATTATAAGAGTATAGCGAGGGTAGTTTCAGTAGATAAATGCAAGACATGAAATATTGTAGTTATATAATTATATATATATATATATATATATATATTTATTATATACGTAGATAATATTCAACTAAATACAATTATGTGTAATAGATATCACTGTATACGACACTTCACCAGTAGCTAACTATCATTTAAATCAACCGATACAGAATATAAAGATGTGTGCATAAGTATTTTATTCGTAATCCAATTTAATTATACACTATATTAACGTTATCGCATACTTTCCATTCAGCTGTTGTATTAGACTCAGCCGTATAATTATATTACTAATCATATATATATATATATATATATATTACTCACTTAGTTTACCTCGGAAATCACTTACCATATTATTTTAATTATATTCAACCTCGTTTTCATTATTGAAATTACTACCCCTACCTCTCTGAAAATATCGTAACTATTTATTCACCGACATCCAGAGATGGGCAAATTTCAAAAAAAATCTATATTAGACACTGATAAAATATTTTGGATAATTTATATAATAGATACTGCTACTGATATTTTTAGAAACTTTATAATAGATACTGATACCGATACAGGTATTTAGATACTTTTTATAAAATAAATTATACTTTGATATATATCAATTATAGACATTTTAAATTTATTTTATTATAAAAGTATTATAGTAAATTATAATAAATTCATTTAGATCAAATAATTAAGCATAGCAAAGTATAAATATATAGGATAAACTTACAATATAAACGAAATAATAATAATATAATGAATATAAAATAATAATAATAATAATATAATACGAATTAAAATAAATGAGAATTGGATTTTAATATTACAAGATTGCTAAAATTTAAATCTGTCAAACGACCTCTTTTCGGGTTATTGATTTGCCCAGCATATGAAAAAAGCCTCTCTATAAGTGCAGAAGAAGGCAATGGTGTATTAAATTTAATAAATATTTGTTTAATTAAATCATTACTATGAATTTGTTCTATGCTGTTATTATCCGATTTTAGAAATAAATCAAGTGGATTTTCTTTATAAATATTTGCAAATTGAAAAAAATTGTTCTTGTCATCAATATCTTAATTGTTATCTTCATTGACTGTATGTTTATCTATAGAAAGTAATGCTTTATTTAGAAAACCTTTAACTTTTAAATGAATATGTTCGTTATTAAATTCTTTTTTAATTGTTATCCATTTCAATTTGAAATATGGATGGATATACGTTGCAATTATTGCAAAATCAGCATCCACTAAATTTAAAATTGAATAAAATCTCTTCGTAAGACCATCATCGATCACTTTTACCAAAGGTTTAAATAATTCTATATTCGTATTATGATAACGTTTTTCTACATACTTTTCAGTGGCAAATAATGTTGAAAGTAAAACACCATAATATATACCGAATTCACCTTGCAGTTTATCTATAGCCACAGAAATGGGTTCGACGCACATTAAATATTCTTCTAAAAATAATATATCATTTATATTAAATAGAGGTAATTTTAGCTCCATCATGAGTTTTGGTAATTTATCCTTATTCAGGGATAATACTTGATTGTATCTTTTCTGCAGATTAAGCATTTACATTTCACTTTATCTTGTTCACTGCTTATCACTGAAAAATACTTACTGCAAGTTATCAATACTGATGAAGTCCATTGTGTTGGCTTTACTTTTCCAGAATTTATTAAATCAGATAAATTCGACATATCATTTGTATAAGTATATATATAGTATTACGCCGTATACTTAAATTAATGCTGTACGATTGAAATCTTATAACAAAATAAATCATAAACTTTTATAAATGTATACAATACGGTATATAAATTATATTATAGGTTATATTCGGGAATATCAGGGGTTATATTATAAATTATATTATATATTCAATATATGGATATATCAATTTTATAAAATAATATAATGACAACAAAGAATATTTATGAAATTATTAGTAAAACATTGTCCACTGAAAAACTAAATATTATTATTAATAATAATGTATTATGTACTCCCAGGTAATATGTATTAATAATTATCATTATTATTATTTGATGTTATATATTAAATATAAATATGAAACAATTATTTTATATTAAATAATTATAGTAAAATATTAAAATTAGGACATTAATACATCAAATAATATTTTATATAATTATTAAATAGGTTTTTGATTATTCAAAACAAAGCACCAATGAATCATCAACATTAAATATAACAAATTATTTTATATGTAAACAATTATAGTTGAATATTAAAAGTACATCAAATAATATTTTATATAATTATTATATAGGTTTTTAATTCTTTTATTTAAATAAAGTACCAATGAATTCACCAATTCAATGATGCGTGTATATGTTAAATACATTTAATTTAATACTCTATTATAATAGATACTTATATTAGATAACATTTTAGCTTTAATAGATACAGATATCGATACTTTAATAATTTCTATAATAGATAGTGATATTAGATAATAAAGTATCGGCGATAATGTATCGCCGATAATATATCGGCGATACTGCCCATCTCTGCCGACATCATATAGTGCGTAGAAATTTCCCTATTAATAAATGAGCTCATATAATAATAACATAAGATCTGAGTACTATTTATCCTATGCATTTGTCCGGGATCCATCGTTCTTCAGTTGGTTTTATTATCCTAACCGTATACTATTTCCTTATGTCTAAAGTTGAGAATATATTATATTATAATAATACGCTTGTTTATATTTTATCTTCTGTTTCATGAAACGGTTTTATCATTTCCTTAGTCATATGCATTCCTTAGTCAAGCACACCATCACATCATATACTAACACCCTATTCAAACTACAGCTTCCTCTTCCAGCTCCCATCCTCGAACACAACCCAATACTACTGCACAAGTATCACCCCTGCTACAAAATGATTTTGCTATATCAAATTATATTGTTATTGAAAACCTAAATAGTAAACAAATGACAAAAATGTTCTTAATTGTTCTTAATTGATCTACTCTTACATTTACACCTCCCATCTAATGCAATATATACCTATAAATTTATAAATAACATAGTTATAATATTATTTAATTCTGATAACTGCTACTTAACATTTACATTAACAATACAGCATATTAAGAAACATCCACACTTTACAAACTTATATTCTCATAAACAACGTAGTCTACTTGAAAGAGAACGAGGTAACTTATTATACCAATCTACTAAGACAAATCTGGTTCCACCCGATCCTAAATGTACTTACATTATCTCCAACTAAACCTATGAATTAAGAAATATAGTCAACTCGAAGGTGGACTGGAAATCTAGTCCCATAAACATAACTCCCCATACCTATAACACTTGGCAACATTCCTATGAATCCTACATTAAATCAAAATCGCATGAACCTCATGACAATAACTCATCTACAGCGCCAACCCAACACCAGTGTCTCACCTACCATCATAACTGTGCATACACCACCAATGGGAACTTCATCTTCCACAACATCAAAGCTGCTACTCTTAATATCAGATCAATAAGAAACAAAATTGAAATCATCCTTGAGCTATTCAATGATCTAGATGTGTTATGCCTTACCTGGTTATCTAAAAATGATACACCTATTATTTCCTCACTGATTACCGATACACACTGTTTGTCCACCTACCTCGGGATGGTCTCCATCTCGGTTGTGGAATCGGACTACTTTATAACAAAAATATCAAACTGACTAACAGCAAAGACCTGAAACATATATATTCCGAAGCCTTATCATTCACTTTCCACCCCAAAATTAACAGCCCATTACATTTATCACAATATATAGACCACCACATCAATCCATCCCTTTCTTTACTGATGAACTGAATGAACTACTCATAATAACGAATAAGCACACTATAATTCTAGATGATTTTAACATTACAATATCTCCTTCATCGTACTATTCCAAACTACTTAATCATACTATAAACTCTCACAACTACACACAACATGTTACATCATCTACCCACTCATCAGAAAATATTCTTGATATGATCATAACACATAATATGAATACCTCCATCACAAATAAAACCGTTAACAGATTTATCACAGATCACCACATCATTACTTTCATTATAAAATCTCCCAAACCTAAACGACAAACAAAAACTATACACTACATAAAATCTAACAACATACATATTACTGATTACATGCGTGATTTTACTGACCTACTAAATACTTCCGATGACCCTATTGATATTAGCAACATTGATATAGTCATTCTTAAACACTGGACAAACATGCACCCATCACAACCAAAATTATCATTAAACGTAATAATATAAAAGGATTCAACCTCACACTTTCCTTATAGAAATGTAAACTCATATCCTCAGAAAAAATATGGAGAAAATTCAGAAGCCATGACAACTTAATTTCTTTAAGGAAACATTCCAGTGAATATAGATTTATGATAAAGAAGGCAAAACATGATTATTTTATTGATACAATACAATTTGCTGGAAAGACACAACAAAACTATTCCAGATAGCAAATTCTCTACTCGGTCGTATAACCCCCCATATTCACCTAGAGTCTAGGACCTAGACAGTACCTTATCCTCCTTATCTGCAATCTTTGATATATACTTCAAAAACAAGGTACAGATAATAATGAACTCCCTTCCTCCTCTAACTCTTACACCACCAACAACATCAATATACAAATTAGATTCCTTTACAATCCCAACTGTAACAACAATCGACAAGCTTCTTCAAGCCGTCAAGTCATCATGTAAGCTCGATCCAATACCAACAGCACTTCTATACAAACAATCCACTCATCTCACTCCATCCTATACAAATATAATAGACAAGTCTCTTATATCAGGTATTGTCCCCTACTCAATGAAACTGACACACGTAACTCCAATAATAAATAATTCATCATTAGACAAATCAGACCTATTAAACTACCGCCCCATATCAAACCTATCGTACATTTCAAAAACTCTCGAAAGAGTAGTCTGCTCTCAACTTTTAAACTACTTAGATAAACACAAATTATTAAATATATTTCAAATCGCCTATACTACAATACTATAAAAGTACCGGAACTGCAATATCTCACATACTAAACAAAATAAGACTGTGCCCAACACAATACTGCTCCATCATCATCCTATTTGATCTATAAGCTGTATTTGACACCATTAGTCACGACATCATGATCCAACGACTGCAATATATCGGAATAACTGGTACGGCACTCGCATGGTTATCTTCCTACCTCAGCGACAGTGCCTACTCGATCTCCATCGAATCACGAACACCTTACCCCAGACTTTTATCACACGGAGTTCCTCAAGGCTCTATTCTTGCCCTCATCCTTAATATTTATTTATCTCCCTTACTAAATATTTTCAATAAATATCCCGATATTGAATTCCATACATATATGTATATGTAATGTACATATATGTAAGAGCGTATACGGTGAAGACATACACATTTACTGTAAGTTACCTGACCCATCCACACATATATCAACACTAAATGACTGCCTTGGTGATGTACGATACTGGCTTACTATAAACTCACTAACTAAACCACTGCTATATTGATAAATCTTCACAAATCTTACCATATATATCACCCATCCATATAAACAATCACAATATAAAATATACTCCATACGCTAGGAATCTTGGAATAATAATTGACGAAAAACTAAACTTCTCCCAACATACTACTGACTTATCCAACTCCGTTTACCGAACTTTACATACTATACAACTCATAAGACCTTCGATAACAACCGAACTAGCTAAAATTCTCGTAACTTCACTAATATATTAGTATACTTACATGACTAGACTACTGTAATTCATTACTACATAGACTTCCCAAAAACTCATTAGTACCACTTAAAGACTACTTTACTCTGCTGCACGTACTATGTACAGAATACCAAAATACTCTAGAACTCATATAACTCCCTACTTAAACTCCACTGGCAGGATACAGGTACCTATCACACAACGCATCCAATATAAAACACTACTTATGTCTCACTACGCTACTCTCTATAAAAACACGGACTATCTGAACCAACTAATGACTGACTACAACCCATCTAGACTACATTGAACTACCAATAAATTCCAACTACATATCCTCAATTTCAAGAATATCTCACGGAAACAAGAAATTGCATTCTCCTTAGCTGCCCAAAATTATGGAACAGTATATCCCATTACATTAGATCCATCACTTCTACTCCACTCTTTAAACGTAGTCTAAAAACCCATCTATTCAACACTACGTATACAAATTAATTTTGAACACACGGACGAAAACTCTATTATGAAGTTGATGACAGTGTCTATTCCATTAGGTTACAAGGTTACAAGGTTACTACTACTACTACTACTACTACTACTACTACTACTACTACTACTACTACTACTACTACTACTACTACTACTACTACTACTACTACTACTACTACTACTACTACTACTACTACTACTACTACTACTACTACTACTACTACTACTACTACTACTACTACTACTACTACTACTACTACTACTACTACTAATACTACTACTACTACTACTACCCCAAGCAACCAGAAACTAGTTGCCGCAACGTAACATTATAGGTCAAATAATATGTTCCACTAGGTGGTCGAATCATAGGTAGTTTGTGAGCAGACAAACGGTTTAAATCAATAGTGATACGTATTATTTTACCCATAAATAAACACCTAGTGGAACGTATATTTTTACCCATAAATAACACTTAGTGGAACGTATATTTTTACCCATGATTAAACACCTAGTGGAACGTATATTTTTACACTTAATAAACACCTAGTGGAACGTATATTTTTACCCATGATTAAACACCTAGTGAAACGTATATTTTTACCCTTAATAAACACCTAGTGTAACGTATATTTTTACCCATAAATAAACACCTAGTGGAACGTATATATACATACACAATAAAAAAGAAACGTAAAACAATTCATTCATTTATTACAAGGAACAATACACAAAATACGGATATGATATAACACGTGAATAATATATATAATAATAAACTGGGAATGCAAGGGTATATTTATAATGATAATAATATAAGTATGTATACATATATGATCATATATGATTATAATATACATATATAGTATATAGTATGCGAATATAGAGGTGTCTGTTCATTAAATAGAACAGTGTACAATTCCAGATATATATATATATACGAAATTCACGAAGACGATACCGGATCCTAGAGATGATCTTTAACATATTCATGGAGATATTCACCATAGCCAACCAGGAAGATCATCTTGTTTATTCTGAAATTATAAATTGTATATTAATATAAATCAATTATGATGACACAATCATATGTATATGTGTATACTGTAACTAGTTGTATATAATGAATAATAGACTAGCTGGACCATACAAGTGCAAACAGGTGCAAGGTATCGCGTGGTAC
>OZ025243.1:67977935-67985435 GCA_964019155.1 Osedax fenrisi | reverse complement strand
TGTTGATAGATTAATCGTACTGCCGAATGATCAATTCTAAAGATACATTTATTCAATTTTTTGGATAGACCTAAATATATCGAATTACAATAATTAGTCGACGAAAATACCATTGCTTTAATTAGCATCGTAGTGAGGTATTTGCTAATGAACTTTCTTATATAGCGTATATTATATAAATGAAAATTTGCTTTCCTGCAAACAGTTGACATATGATCATCAAAATTCAATTTATTATCAATAGTAATACCAAGATATTTAATTTTTAGTGATGGAATAATTCTAATATTATCAATAAATACATCAGTGAAGTTATTAAAGTTATGCGGTAAGTTCAGTAATTCAGTTTTGGAAGTATTAAGTAGAAGTTTGTTCATAAGTAGCCATTTATTCACTTGATTGGCACATTCAACTAGCTCATTATTCATGACCAATCTACTATTAACAGAATAAATAAGAATATCATCAGCATAGAGATGAAATCTTAATGTTTTAAATGATTTGATGATATTAGTTATTGGGTTCAGATATATAGAGAATAGTAGTGGACCTAAGACGGATCCTTGCGGAACCCCGTACTTAAATGATTGAGATTTAGAATAGGAGTTATTGATCTTAACAGAAAAAGTTCTATTAGTGACAAATCCAATTAAGAAATCATGAGCAGTTGAAGATATACCAATGTCTAAAAGTCTATCTGAAAGGATATCAAAAGATAGCGTATCAAAGGCAGATGACAGATCTAGAAGTAGAATCTGAATTTTCATATTTCTATCTAAAGATGTATATATATCATTTAGTATAAGAGTTATCGCAGTTTCTGTACTGTGGTTCTTTCTAAAAGCACTTTGTAAGTTACTACTACTACTACTACTACTACTACTACTACTACTACTACTACTACTACTACTACTACTACTACTACTACTACTACTACTACTACTACTACTACTACTACTACTACTACTACTACTACTACTACTACTACTACTACTACTACTACTACTACTACTACTACTACTACTACTACTACTACTACTACTACTACTACTACTACTACTACTACTACTACTACTACTACTACTACTACTACTACTACTACTACTACTACTACTACTACTACTACTACTACTACTACTACTACTACTACTACTACTACTACTACTACTACTACTACTACTACTACTATTACTACTATAACTACTATTACTACTACTACTACTACTACTACTACTACTACTACTACTACTACTACTACTACTACTACTACTACTACTACTACTACTACTACTACTACTACTACTACTACTACTACTACTACTACTACTACTACTACTACTACTACTACTACTACTACTACTACTACTACTACTACTACTACTACTACTACTACTACTACTACTACTACTACTACTACTACTACTACTACTACTACTACTACTACTACTACTACTACTACTACTACTACTACTACTTCCTGTTTATCATTATTCTGCTAAACATCAATTTAAATTCAAATTAATTTAGCCTGCCTAATCCGATATTCAGATAAGTCATCCACGAATATAATATAATCATCACACCTATAAACATATAACACACATTATTTACTCATTAATTATTTTTTTCATTCACTACTTTTTGGTTTATTTCAACTTTATATCATTCATATTTAAAAATTTCTCAAAATCACTGGAGCATAACATTTCCATTATATTGTTGTTTACATTTTTATTTGTTCTATTATTTCAATTCATAATCTCTATTCATACCATCATTGCACTATTATTATATTATTACATTATTCATATACATTATATATACATTCATATACATTATATACATTCACATACATTCATATACATTCATACACATTAATATACATTCATATACACTCATATACATTTTTGTTTATCTTACACTGTATATAGTAATACTTTATGTGTGTATCATTCAGTACATGTATATTAGCATACACTGATTTATAAACATACATCAATTAATATATAATACCTAACCATGGATAACAAATTATGTGTTCACTGTAATAAAGTTAATGAACATGATAAATATGTCACATGTATATGCAATATCATTGTGCATTATGAGTGTCTTCATCCTTATGGTAGTACACCTAATGCATGGGTATCTAGCAACCCTTTTAGATGTAATATATGCATTGGTAACTCTATTCAACCAAGTTGCCCTCTACCTTTAAATACATTTAAAGGTGAAATAAACAATATCGAATCCTCCACAAAGGATATCCTTATCCGTCTTGATAAACAAGATAAGATATTAAATAATATATGTAAACTAGTAAATAATACCAGTACGATATATAAACATATAATACCACCTACATTCACCCCTACAATACCCTATAACCCCCCAAAACAACACATTCCACCACCTACTCATCCTTTAAATATATCATACTCTTCAGCTGTACGACAAAGCCCATACATGCCCATAAACAAAGTTAATACTACTATACCTGTAATTAATACTACTCCATCTAATTCTCTTGTTATTGAACATCTGAATGAAGATGAAAGAAATATTAACTTCGTATATAAAATACTTTCATATTTAAATATGTCTAAAAACTCTCTGACCTCATACAAATTTATAAACTCAATATGTGTAATATACTTCAACTCACCTAACTCTCTATACACATTTCATTCCAATGTGAACCATATTAAAAAAGACCCCCGATTCTCCCATCTTTATATACGAGAACAACGCTCAGGCAATGAAATATTCAGAGGTAGAGTTATATATCATGCCATAAAAGAAAGTTTAACACCAACTGGCACTAGGTGCACATATAATAATTATAATAATACATTTGAACTACGTCAAACTAAGAACTCAAAAATAGATTGGTCCTGTAATCCCATAAATATTACAGAATATGATTTCAAAACATGGAAGACTTCTTATGAAGTATATATACAGACCAAACATAATACAAATAAAATTGACTTAGTCAATGACCAACACACACAATGACATATAACCACCCATGACAACCACATCAGATCAATATCCTCGACCTTCACCATTCCTACCAGTATCATTCACCAATCTCATTCATCCTCACTACACATCATAAACCAACCCTGTCCCTTACCTACCATCTCCAATATAAATATGTCCTCTGCACCATATAAAATTCCACACTTATCCAATATTAAGGCTGCAACACTTAATGTTTGCTCTATCAGAAATAAAGCTGATCTTATAATCGAATTATTTACTGATCTTAACTTAGATATTATGTGTATTACAGAAACATGGCTTAATCTTAATGATACCCCCATAATTGCCACATTAAACACAAATACATTAAGCTTCGTTCACCTTCCAAGACCTAGTTCCCACTTTGGTGGAGGATTAGGTGTATTATATAACAAGTGTATTAAGCTAATAAGCTATAAAGACCTTTCTCTTGAACATTCCGAGGCTTTTTCATGCACATTTCATCCCAATAACTCACTTCCACTTACAATAATAACCATCTACCGACCACCGCATCAATCTATTCCTCATTTTATTGAAGAACTCGATACTCTACTTTACGTATTAACTCCTAAAACAATTCTAACCGGTGATTTTAATATTCCTATCACCTCTACTTCACATAATTCTCGACATCTCTACGATATACTTGAATCACACAATTTGTCCCAAAAAGTCACTACCCCTACACATACAGCAAACAATATTCTTGATCTTGTTATATCAAATAAATCATCTGATATAATTTCCAACACTGTAACTCATAACCTTATAACTGACCACTACATTGTCCTTTTTAATATCCATGTCCCTAAGCCAACCCGCCTATCAAAAACTATTAAAATTAGAAATATTGCTAAAATTGATATTTCAAAATTTATGGAAGACTTTATTAATAATATTTACATTTGTGGTAACAACAAAACTTTATCCCATTTTGACTATATTCTTTCCTCTACTCTTGATGTTCATGCACCTATTAAACAAAAGTCGATTATAGTACGTGATAACTCAAAATGGTTTAATAATAATCTTGTCACCGAAAAACGAAAACTACGAAAAGCCGAAAAATGCTGGCGTAGATCTAAATCTAATACCGACTTTGACATATTTTTACTATGCAGACAGCAATATCGTAGTTTACTCAAAACAACGAAAGAAAATTATTATACTGATCTACTTACTAACGCAGGAAAAGACAATAAGAAAATATTTAAAATATCCAATACACTACTAGGGCGCCTTAATCGACGTATTCTTCCAGATACTTCTATATTAGATAATATTAATAACTTTGATATATTCTTTACCGCTAAAGTAAATGACATTATTACATCTCTTCCCTCCCCTCTATCATATGTACCAACCATCCCTCCATATTCTCTTTCATTACTGAACCTTCCATCTACTTCGCTGGTTGAGAAGCTTCTCCTGTCTGTGAAATCAACATGTTCCCTTGACCCCATTCCTGTCACCCTCTTACATAAGCTGATACCTTATATTGTTATGTACTATAAGGAAATAATCGAAGAATCAATTATATCTGGCTCAGTACCTTCGTGTATGAAGTTAGCTAATGTTACTCCTACTATTAAAAAACCTGACTTGGATAAATCACTGCTCGCGAGCTACCGGCCGATATCACATCTCTCGTATATTTCTAAAGTACTTGAAAGAGTTGTAGCTATTCAACTTAATGACTATATACTCAGTAACAAAATCCTCAATAAATTTCAGAGTGCTTATACTAAAAAGAAAAATACCGAAACAGCTCTTGTCTATATTATTAATTCCCTTCAGCGTGCATCCTTTAATAAACATAGCTCTGTGATCATACTATTAGATCTTTCAGCAGCATTTGATACCTTAGATCATAGCACTTTAATGTTAAGACTTCAGTCTATAGGTATAAATGGAACCGCTCTTGAATGGTTCAAATCATATCTTCAAAATAGATATTTTTCTATTCAGATTGATTCTCTGACATCCACACCTCGGTCAATCCATCATGGTGTACCGCAGGGATCTGTTCTCGGACCAATACTCTTCAATATATACATGATCCCAATATTTGATATTTTTAATAAATATCCAAATATTGGCTACCATTCCTATGCAGATGACCTACAAGTATATATGATTTTAAAAGACCCTACTAAAGATATACCTATACTCAACAACTGCCTTGAGGATATACGAACATGGCTAAACTCAAACTCTCTCTCACTGAATAGCTCAAAAACCATTGCACTCCATATTTCTTTATCAAATAAGTCCACTATTCCAAATATATATATTGGTAATGATTGTATACCTTACTCCAGATCAGCCCGTAATCTAGGAATTATATTAGACACCACATTATCATTTACACATCAGATCTCCAATATAATTAAATCAGTAAATTTTATATTATACACTATAAAAATTATTAGACCTTCAATATCCACTGAAATTGCTAAACTACTTATAACATCTCTTATTCTACCTAAATTAGATTACTGTAATTCGATTATTAATGGTATACCGGATTATTTACTACATAAACTACAACTTTTGCAAAATTCAGCAGTCAGACTCATATACAATATAAATAAATTCTCTAGAACACACATATCACCTTACATGAAAATATTACACTGGCTCCCAATTAAATACAGAATAATATATAAAATATGTATGCTAACCCATCATGCCACTCATCACAGCCAACCTGACTACTTACATACTCTACTTACTCCCTATACATCATCACGCCCAATACGACTTTGCCTCAAGTATACTCTAGTCATACCAGATTTGCGTAATGTATCCATAAAACAAAAGAGAGCCTTCTCAATATCTGCACCTATAGCCTGGAATAGACTTCCTTATAACATTCGTTCTATTCAATCAACCATGTTATTCACAAATAAGCTTAAGACATATCTTTTCTCTTTGGCTTATCCTAATAACAACTAGTCAACATTTAATGCACGGCCGAAAATTTCTGATGAAGTTGATGGCAGTGCCTAAAACATTAGGTTACAGGTTACAGGTTACTACTACTACTACTACTACTACTACTACTACTACTACTACTACTACTACTACTACTACTACTACTACTACTACTACTACTACTACTACTACTACTGCTACTACTACTACTACTATACTACCACTACTACTACTACTACTACTACTACTACTACTACTACTACTACTACTACTACTACTACTACTACTACTACTACTACAACTACTACTACTACTACTACTACTACTACTACTACTACTACTACTACTACTACTACTACTACTACTACTACTACTACTACTACTACTACTACTACTACTACTACTACTACTACTACTACTACTACTACTACTACTACTACTACTACTACTACTACTACTACTACTACTACTACTACTACTACTACTACTACTACTACTACTACTACTACTACTACTACTACTACTACTACTACTACTACTACTACTACTACTACTACTACTACTACTACTACTACTACTACTACTACTACTACTACTACTACTACTACTACTACTACTACTACTACTACTACTACTACTACTACTACTACTACTACTACTACTACTACTACTACTACTACTACTACTACTACTACTACTACTACTACTACTACTACTACTACTACTACTACTACTACTACTACTACTACTACTACTACTACTACTACTACTACTACTACTACTACTACTACTGCTACTACTACTGCTACTACTACTACACTACTACTACTACTACTACTACTACACTACTACTACTACTACTACTACTACTACTACTACTACTATTACTACTACTACTACTACTACTACTACTACTACTACTACTACTACTACTACTACTACTACTACTACTACTACTACTACTACTACTACTACTACTACTACTACTACTACTACTACTACTACTACTACTACTACTACTACTACTACTACTACTACTACTACTACTACTACTACTACTACTACTACTACTACTACTACTACTACTACTACTACTACTACTACTACTACTACTACTACTACTACTACTACTACTACTACTACTACTACTACTACTACTACTACTACTACTACTACTACTACTACTACTACTACTACTACTACTACTACTACTACTACTACTACTACTACTACTACTACTACTACTACTACTACTACTACTACTACTACTACTACTACTACTACTACTACTACTACTACTACTACTACTACTACTACTACTACTACTACTACTACTACTACTACTACTACTACTACTACTGCTACTACTACTACTACTATACTACCACTACTACTACTACTACTACTACTACTACTACTACTACTACTACTACTACTACTACTACTACTACTACTACTACTACTACTACTACTACTACTACTACTACTACTACTACTACTACTACTACTATTACTACTACTAATACTACTACT
>OZ025243.1:67897598-67977735 GCA_964019155.1 Osedax fenrisi | reverse complement strand
TGTCTGATAACATTAGAAAGTGGTATAATATATATGATAAATAGTAGTGGCCCAAGTACAGATCCTTGAGGAACACCTGTATCAAATGAGTTATAATTAGAATATTCCTTTCCTATTTTTACAGTAAACGTACGGTTAGATACAAAGGACATCATCCAATCTAGAGCTGTATTTATTATTCCTATTTCAATCAATCTATGTTTTAGAATATCGTGGTCTAGAGTGTCAAAAGCTGCTGAAAGGTCTAGAAGAAGTAGTTGTTTATGATTATTATTATCAAGGGATGTAATAATACTATCTAAGACATCAATTACGGTTGTCTCGGTGCTATGATTTGTTCTGTATGCACTTTGGTAGTTATCTATTAAATTGTTAGAATATAAAAAAATCTTTCAATTGTATAGTAACTACTCGTTCTAGTAATTTAGATATAGTAGGAAGTTGTGATTGTGATATTGGGCGATAGTTTTTCAAGTCATTTATGTCATGTTTATGTTTTTTAAGTATGGGTGTAATTATTGCATGTTTATATTCAGGGGGAACTATTCCAGTAGTTAGTGAGTTTTTAAAAATTGTAGTTAAGGGAATGGATATTGACGGTGCTATTATTTTCATTAAAGGAAGTGGTAATGGATCTTGTGGGGATGTAGAGTTAGAATTTGCTAATAATGTTTGAATTAGATTATTGGAAGGGGGTTGGAATTCTGTGAGGTATTGATTAATTAAAGTCGAGTGGTCTATTGATATATTGTGCATATTATGTTGATTATTGTTAAATGTACTACATAGAATATTTATTTTATCTACAAAATATTTGGAAAAATTATTGCATAGTATATTATCTGGAATATCTGGAAGGACTCTTTCTTTTGATTTTCCTAGTAAAGAATTAGTTATCCCATAGAGATGTTTTTGATTAGAGGTTGATTGATTTATTTCAGTATAGTAGTATTTATTCTTAGCTATTTCTATAGATTTTTTAAAATAACTCTTAGCCTTGTGTAGGGATTCTAAGGAAGATTCTGATGGATATTTTGAAAAATATCTTTCAGTTTTCCTCATTTCCTGTTTGGCTAATAAAGTATCAGAGTTAAACCATTTATTTGTACGACTATTTATGCATTTAACTTTAATGGGAGCATATTTATTTAGTATATATGATAGATGATCATTTAGTTCTATCGCCGATATGTTATCATGATTAATTTCTATAATACTATTGGAGAGAAGTTCGTGGTCGATATTAGTAAGTTTTCTATAATTAATTAATTGTGTGTTAATTTTTGGTTTTGGAATATTGATATTAAATATTATAGCAAAATGGTCTGTAATGAGATATCTAATATTAAGTACTTTTAGTATTTGTGTGGAATATATAGAAGTAAAAATTAAATCTAATGTATTGCCTCTTATGTGTGTGGGCTTGTTTATGTGTTGATGTAGTGAGTGTGAGTCTGTAAGTGAGATTAGATTACTTGAAGGTGTATCATTTAAATTAACATGAAAATTAAAATCGCCTAGTAATATAGTATTATCTAATTGTGTAGTAGCTAATAAGTCATTGAGATCATTGAGAAAAGATATGTAATTATTTGATGGTGGTCGATATATAATAATAAAGCGTATAATTTTATTGGAGTGAATATTGAATATAGCTATGATACATTCAGATCCAGGTAGTATATATTTTGTAAAGCTGGTTAGTTTAAGAGATTTTTTATATAGAATACCTACACCGCCTCCTCTCCTTAATTCTTGACGTGGTATATGTTTGAAGTTATATATATTATTGGTAATCTGTGGAATGATATATTCAGAATATTCATTAAGCCAAGTTTCCGTTAGGGCAATTATATCATGATTAAATTCATGGTTAAAATCATTTAATAAATCAATGTTAGAGTGTATTGATCGTATATTAATTAAAGAACACGTAATATATTTATCGTAGTATAGTCATTTCGCGGTATCCATAGAAGTAGTTTGTTCAGGTGAAATTGTACTTTTAAAAGCATTAGTAATATAATCATCATAGCTTTTCGTCCATGTATCGAGATTTGTAGTAGGTACAATGAGTGGTTCGTTGGACCAATTAATTTTACTAGTATTTTCTATACGAGTTCGTAGTTCATATGTATTAGAAATTCTATTTAAAACACATTTATAATTGGTAACATAATTGGATTTTATTGCATGATAAAGTATTTTACCGTGTCGTACTATTTTTATATCGAGTGATTTCCTCATGAATAAATTACTAAATGTTGTATCTTTTAGCCGGTATCGTAATGTGATGAACTTTGATAATGTATATGGAGAGTTAAATATAATTTCAATGTTGTTAAAATTATATTTTACTTTAGTGATTATGGAAGTATCTAGTTCTAATATAGCGAATAACTCATCTATAATATTATTACTTGGACTTTGTTTATTGATATTTTCTATTACTATTGAATATATTTTCTACTACTGCTACTACTACTACACTACTACTACTACTACTACTACTACTACTACTACTACTACTACTACTACTACTACTACTACTACTACTACTACTACTACTACTACTACTACTACTACTACTACTACTACTACTACTACTACTACTACTACTACTACTACTACTACTACTACTACTACTACTACTACTACTACTACTACTACTACTACTACTACTACTACTACTACTACTACTACTACTACTACTACTACTACTACTACTACTACTACTACTACTACTACTACTGCTACTACTACTACTACTATACTACCACTACTACTACTAACTCTCTCTCACTGAATAGCTCAAAAACCATTGCACTCCATATTTCTTTATCAAATAAGTCCACTATTCCAAATATATATATTGGTAATGATTGTATACCTTACTCCAGATCAGCCCGTAATCTAGGAATTATATTAGACACCACATTATCATTTACACATCAGATCTCCAATATAATTAAATCAGTAAATTTTATATTATACACTATAAAAATTATTAGACCTTCAATATCCACTGAAATTGCTAAACTACTCATAACATCTCTTATTCTACCTAAATTAGATTACTGTAATTCGATTATTAATGGTATACCGGATTATTTACTACATAAACTACAACTTTTGCAAAATTCAGCAGTCAGACTCATATACAATATAAATAAATTCTCTAGAACACACATATCACCTTACATGAAAATATTACACTGGCTCCCAATTAAATACAGAATAATATATAAAATATGTATGCTAACCCATCATGCCACTCATCACAGCCAACCTGACTACTTACATACTCTACTTACTCCCTATACATCATCACGCCCAATACGACTTTGCCTCAAGTATACTCTAGTCATACCAGATTTGCGTAATGTATCCATAAAACAAAAGAGAGCCTTCTCAATATCTGCACCTATAGCCTGGAATAGACTTCCTTATAACATTCGTTCTATTCAATCAACCATGTTATTCAAAAATAAGCTTAAGACATATCTTTTCTCTTTGGCTTATCATAATAACAACTAGTCAACATTTAATGCACGGCCGAAAATTTCTGATGAAGTTGATGGCAGTGCCTAAAACATTAGGTTACAGGTTACAGGTTACTACTACTACTACTACTACAACTACTACTACTACTACTACTACTACTACTACTACTACTACTACTACTACTGCTACTACTACTACTACTATACTACCACTACTACTACTACTACTACTACTACTACTACTACTACTACTACTACTACTACTACTACTACTACTACTACTACTACTACTACTACTACTACTACTACTACTACTACTACTACTACTACTACTACTACTACTACTACTACTACTAATACTACTACTACAACTACTACTACTACTACTACTACTACTACTACTACTACTACTACTACTACTACTACTACTACTACTACTACTACTACTACTACTACTACTACTACTACTACTACTACTACTACTACTACTACTACTACTACTACTACTACTACTACTACTACTACTACTACTACTACTACTACTACTACTACTACTACTACTACTACTACTACTACTACTACTACTACTACTACTACTACTACTACTACTACTACTACTACTACTACTACTACTACTACTACTACTACTACTACTACAAATACTACTACTACTACTACTACTACTACTACTACTACTACTACTACTTCTACTACTACTACTACTACTACTACTACTACTACTACTACTACTACTACTACTACTACTACTACTACTACTACTACTACTACTACTACTACTACTACTACTACTACTACTACTACTACTACTACTACTACTACTACTACTACTACTACTACTACTACTACTACTACTACTACTACTACTACTACTACTACTACTACTACTACTACTACTACTACTACTACTACTACTACTACTACTACTACTACTACTACTACTACTACTACTACTACTACTACTACTACTACTACTACTACTACTACTACTACTACTACTACTACTACTACTACTACTACTACTACTACTACTACTACTACTACTACTACTACTACTACTACTACTACTACTACTACTACTACTACTACTACTACTACTACTACTACTACTACTACTACTACTACTACTACTACTACTACTACTACTACTACTACTACTACTACTACTACTACTACTACTACTACTACTACTACTACTACTACTACTACTACTACTACTACTACTACTACTACTACTACTATCAATCAATCAATACGATTTATTTATACACTCAAAGTTAGCATGAAAATGCTCTGGCAAGTGTTAAACGAGAGAAACGAAAAAATATAAACATTATAAACAAAAACAATTTAAATTAATCAGCGCATGGCTAGAATATATTTTTTAACATTACGTTTAAAAGCATCATGATTAGAAATCATACGGATACTTAGAGGAAGTTGATTCTACTTTACTACTACTACTACTACTACTACTACTACTACTACTACTACTACTACTACTACTACTACTACTACAACTACTACTACTACTACTACTACTACTACTACTACTACTACTACTACTACTACTACTACTAATAATAATACTATTTACGATTATCTATCATAATAAATACCCAACATTAGGAGTATCGCGCGTATTATGTTATCGATTAAACACGTGTTCAACACAAGTGTACTGGGGTTGGTAATGAATATAACTACGTTAACTATGCGCGACATAATAACTCAACTGATTCTTTTCGAACGCTTAGATCGCAACAATATAATATATTTGCGTATCCTTTACATATTCCATGATCTCAGGATGCGTAGGGGCGCCATCATGGATTTTGATATAATTACTCACCATCTAATTGTATCGCCTGTCAACATTAAGGATTCGGAAGCTCTTAAGTTGGTCCATTTTGCTATATTATTCTCCCATCGTTTACGCTGACCACTAAGTTTGTGACCACCACTAGCTGTACCCTAAAGTATAGTTTTAGAAAATCCTGTTCAACGTGTTACATATACGTACATTTTTAGCTTTCTATTCTTAATCGTAGAAAGTAATTACTCGTATTAGTCAATGATTAGTTTTATGCTGCTCCTCACTTCCTCATTAGTAATGTGATCCGTGTAATAAATATTGATTAGTCTCCTGAAACAGCGCATTTCAATTGCTTGCATTCTGATGTAATTGCCCAGCTTTCACATGCATATACAAATATGGATAAAACAAGTGAGCGCATCATACGGATTTTTGATTTTAACGCTATTTTTTTGTCTTTCCATATTGTTTTAAATGTCGTTAACATAGCTGTTGCTTGTGCAATTCTGCGTATTATTTCAGGCATCGAACCTTATTCGCCTATTATGCCATCTAGGTATATGCAGTTATTGACTTCCTCTATAGCTTGATTGTTCACTTTAATACAGGTATCACTTCGCCTGGATGTTTGTCATGTTTTTTTTTTTTTCAACATTAATTTATATTCCATAGTCAATTGATGTCATCTCTAGTCTCTCTACTAGTTGTCGCAGTTCCTCTTCACTTTCAGTAAGACAATCAATATCATCAGCGAATCTACGATTTTATTGATTTGCTCCTATACTTTGCTCCTATACTTATAAGTATTGTATACAATACCACTATGACCATCCATAGTAACTGCCATTATTCGTTTAAGAAATATGTTAAACACAGTAGTAGATAACAAACATCCTTGCCTTACTCCAATAGTTGTATCCAACCTGTCACCAATAGCTCCATTTTTATATACGTCGCTAATAGAGATATTATATAATCCCTCTATATAACTTAATATATCATGATCTATATTATAATTCTTCATGGTAGCCAAGAGTGCTTCAAGCCATATACGATCGACATTTTTCTTAAAATCAATGAATATATGATATAGATAATATTGATTGTGAGCGTATTTCTCGCATAATATCCGCTTGAACTAGTTCTCCCGGTATATTATTACTTACTGGAGATTTTCCTTTTTTCAATATATTAATTGTTACCTTACTTTCTCTCTTTAGAATAGGTAATAATAATTATTTGTGGTTATTCGTGATTTTTAGTACAGCATTATTTCCTTTTAATGGTGTGATTGTATAATTACTTGCAATACTCAGTCCATATGTTCATTATATCCTTTTTTTCGTTATACATTTACCATTAGTATCATGGATAGACATTATTTCACCTTTGTTTTCAATAAATTATATAATAATAAATTTATTAACTAATTAAATCGAAATTAAAAATAAAAATATATTGTTATTTATTTATTAATTTATTAATTATCGAATTTTCTTTAAATTTAATTAATTTATTTATATATTAATATTTATATAAACTTTTTTAATTTACTCATTGTATTTTGTTGAAATATACATAATGTTTAAACATGTATCTCAATGTTATGCTTATGTGATTTTATCAATTCTATTTATTAAGGTATGTTTTTATTTGAATTTAATGTATTATAATTTACAAATATATATATATATATAATATATAATATAATATATATATATATATATATATATATATATATATATAAATATGAGTTTATTTATATTATTATCGCTGTATGAGTGTATATGGGATAAGGTCATTTAAAATTTCAATATCTAATATAAATATATAAAGAAAGTAAATGTATTAAGTTAACATTTGTATATTTATGATTTATCAGATGAGGATATCTTTTTTAAATGTATTTTATTTTAATACAATATTTAACGATTTATTAGACTATAGGTTATATATAGTAATATTAATTATTTTGCGAATAAAATATATAATACTCTCTTTCACGAAATATAATTAATAGTACTCCAAGCCGATGCTAGAAGTAGAGGAAAGTAACCTAATACGGATTTTAACAATAAATGGTCTTAACATTTTATAACTCATTATTTGTATTCAAAAATTACAATATACTAATATTATATGATTATAGATATTATTGTGATTTTAAAATTTTATTTAATTTTTTAATTCCGTAGATAACGGGGGTGTCCGTATTCGGAACCCATGTCCGAATACGGACACCCTGTATTATAATACGGACACCGTAATAAAACAAATCAGTTTATTGGATATATCAGCAATATTTTGAATACTTAAAAAATACTTTTTTTAAATATTTATATAATTATGAATATTTTATTAAATACAAATTTTTCTGTAGATTTATAGTTGCTGAGATACATAGAGTATCCGTATTTGGGCACTGTCCATATTCGGTTATTTTCCCCTAATATTTGAAATATAAGACTGAAATATATTTATGTTTGACGCGATATTTATATGTATTCATTATTAAATTAACTTATATGCAATATTAGAATGTTAGAAAGTTAGATTGTACTCGCCATATAAATATAGAATTTAAAACCAACACATCATATTGCCCTATATATATTAGTAATGAAAACGTATATTTCATCATAGAAGTAAATATTTAAAACATATTATTTTAATGTTTTAAACGTGTATAGTTTGATATGAATTTACATTATAAATTACATAATTATCCAAAAATTGACGCTATATATGGGTGGCGATAATGAAATTGTTGATGATTTGTGAACAAAAACAAATTATAAGTTTTCGTGGAGATGTTTTATATTTCATTAGAAAAATCGTTGGTAATATTTCAATTGAAATCAATGATGTATAACTATTATAATATAAATGACTATTTAAGGGTAACTTGTTGTACATAACTATATTACAGAGTATATTATATGATAACAAGTTATTATAGAATATATAATATACTAAGATAATATATGGAAGCAAAATAGTATATATATATATATAATATTACGTCAACAAAAATTTTTTAAAGTTGTACTCATTTTTTATATTGTTTTATTTATCACTATATCTTATTTTATTGACTATTTTATATTTATATTATAATTTTATATTTATATTATATTTTTATATTTATACTCTTATATTATTATTTCTACTAATTACTAATTTTATATGTTATTTAATAATGATGTAATTTTAATATGAAATTATTAGTACAGTACAATTATATTAATCATTATATCAATTATATACTTTAATTACATCAATACATCTTATACTAAATATAGTTATTTAAATTTAATATTGTGCTTCAATACAATTTATCGATTTTAAATTTGGATTAATGATATGAACATTGTGCAGTCTTTTATTCAATCGATGAGAGGGTTTGACTTAATGGATATAACTGGCTTTTTTTAGTTTGCATGTATATTAATATTGAAAATATGTTATTATTGTAAACATGTAAACCTGTAAACCAATGGTTTATACACTTCTTATACTTTGTATAGTAGACAGACGTGTTGATATATTGATATATTGTGGAAATGTAGCTATGATTGTAGTGTATTGTTTATTGGTTCATGCTCATCTTATGTTGTTTCAGACTTGAACAATTAGTTATCTTACTAATCCCTATTTTGTGTTACAAATTTTAAATTTATTTATAAACATTATTTTTTTAATTTTTTGTTTTAAGATTTATAATACTTATATTTTACCATTACAATTTAAATATAATCTCCATAGTTAATTTTTTGTATTACTATACTCATAATATTTTTTTCAACTGATGATCATGAGTTATGCTTCAATATCTATCCGGGTTATTATGCCAAATTCAGAATATATATATATATATATAATTATAAATATAGATTTTATTTAAGTATGCCATTCAGAAATAAAATTATATATTAATTCCACTAATTATAGGATATTAAAGGAAATAAGCTTGTTAGAATATCAATAAGAAGCTTTTCGAATCCTACTGAGAGCCTAATGAATGGATTTTCATGCGGTGTTTCGTCGTGTAATACATACTTCACATATTGTGTAAAATTTAATAGGTTAATGAATATATTATAATTTATATATATATATATATATATATATATATATGTAGAACTGTATGTGTATTTATGTTGACTAATGCATCATAAACACCAGCAGTAGTTCAGGGAGTTCAATCCCCGTCCAAAAAATAAAATATGTCTTACAATAATATTTATAAATTATCTTATATAATTGTGTATACATAAATTATGATATTATAAATGATGGTCTCTCGTTAACACCACGGATGCATTAACATAGCAGTGTTTTCGAAAGGACACTCGAGCAATATAGTTATAAGTGAAAACATCATTTAGGTTTTGGATAGGAAGAAAGGAGTACATCAAAAATATAATAACAAATTACAAATAACAATAAAATTATATATATATATATATATATATATAAATAATAAAAATAAATAGTTGCACACATATAAATGTGCTACACATTCGTGTATTATAATTTAGATATATTTCTATTTACATTAAAATAATGTATATATATATATACTCATGCACTGTTATCTTATCATATTAGTAATATTGACAGGTATGGTATATGTGATTTGACAGGTTATTCGGAGGAAATTAAAGACACATTAAATATGCAATTACATTTAGAAATCGCAATACAAAAACAAAAGGTTATAAATGCACTCTGTTATATATTCTCAAATAACGCTAAAATAAAATAATTTATGATTACATTTATTAATATAAGGAAAAGTTTGATTGTAAATATATATTTTATAAAGAAAATTAATTATATTATACATATATTTTTTAATACAACATAATTATTTTATTTGTTATATATATATATATATATATATATTGGTATGTAGTACAAATAATCCTTTCTAAACATGAAAGTAATAATGCTACTCCCATTAATAATATAATTGAGTTTAATTTTTAAATTGTATCCATGGATATAGATAGCATGAGACACACAAATTAGGTTCATATATCAACAAAAATCTTACTTTTCATATTGATCGAAAATTTTTTAATTTGGATGTCCATATTTGTAAAGCAAACATGAAATTATATATTTAGGAATTTAAAAACTAATTTAAAAATTAATAAGTTTGTATATCTCTCCTATTCCGTTCCATACATAGATTTATAGTTTACATAGATCGGTAGTCACGTGGTTTTTCTTGGTCATACATGGTGCCTGGAATGGGGATTTTTGATCTTTAATTGTTGTAAACTTAAGATGGCCGACATCACGTGACACATGATATTTCATAACAAATATTTAAATAAATAATATTTATTTTTGTACATAAATTTGGATTATTTTTCTATATACACTTATAAGGTACATTACTATTATATAAAAATAAACATTTAAATTTATCTATATTATATATTTAGAATGCACTATAATTGCACCACGTAATTTGGTTAAATAATACTTTATATAGGTAATTTCAAATTACAATTTATCGGTTGGGTTTTTAAATTATTAGATAGTTTTAATTTTTCTATATAAGCTTATATAGTGCATTTTTATTATATCAAAATACACATTTATATTTATCTATATCATATATTTAGAATGTACTATAATTGCACCACGTAATTTGGTTAAATAATACTTTATATAGGTAATTTCAAATTACAATTTATCGGTTGGGTTTTTAAATTATTAGATAGTTTTAATTTTTCTATATAAGCTTATATAGTGCATTTTTATTATATCAAAATACACATTTATATTTATCTATATCATATATTTAGAATGCACTATAATTGCACCACGTAATTTGGTTAAATAATACTTTATATAGGTAATTTCAAATTACAATTTATCGCAGCATTTTTAAATTAGTAAATAACACTATCTAGGTATCTATCATTCAATTTGTTTAATATTTAAATATTACAACTGAATTAGATAAAATAAACATTTAATTTGATTGAATAATACCTTATATAATTCTTAATTACGACACCTACAGGAACGCTCAAAATGCCTAATTGTATTGCTGAAAATTGCTCTAATAAAACACATAATTGTCCAGAAGGAATAACTCTCCACAAGTTTGTATTATATCAATAAATTTAAATATTATTTTGAAATTAATACAATTATTGTCACTTATAAATTCTAAGTTTGCTAATACAGTTCTAATCAAACATTATAATAAAAATAGTACGTATACAGATATTTATAATTATAATAATATGTGTTATAGTAATTTTATATCTTATTATATATCAAGTCAACAAATTACTACCCGCTTAACGTATGAATGTCAAATATTCATACGAAATTTAATTTAATTTCTAATTATAATTTTAAACTATAATTATTATAATATGTTACATGATTATAATAACAAAAATAATATTATTAATATACAGAATTATTATAAAAAATACCTATTATATTATGATATAAATGATATATGATATGTAACAAGTTTAATTAATGTAATGAAAATGTATAAAAGTCTATCGGCTTACTAGAAATTAACCAATAATGCACCCTACATATAAATTATATATGTGTATATATATATATATATATATATAATTCTGTAGATAATTATACTATAAATTATAATATTAATATAGTTAATAAATGTATACTATTATTTATTTATATTTAATCATAATCGTAAACTAAATATATTTAATATAATTAATGCCATTAATTTGGAAGCAGGATGAAGATGGTTCAGATAGGGAGTATAATTATACTATATGATATCACCTAGGTGATATCATATAACATGATAAGTATAAATTTTATTTGCTTTTAATTTTCTAATAATATGCTTATATAGCTTACTTATAGATGTAATTACTTAGATTTAAAAAATACTAAAGCTTATAAATCTAAGATTCTATTTATTGTGATATTCTCTAACTCCAATTTTAACATCATTAAAATTTCTTAGATTTATATTCTTCAATCAATGTATATATATTTGTATCGTAATCATAGATTTATAGTTTACCTACGAAATATAAATCTATGATCGTAATACATGAAAATTAACTTGTTAATTTTCATGTATGTTATTTTTTGTTTTGCTCATTGTTTTGTGTATTTTCCAATGTTAACTAGTAAATGTAATGCTACTTAATCTATTAAGTGTTACTTTTTTAAACCATTCATATTCATCTATAAATATAAATTCTATAATTTAGATTTCCGAAAGATAATATCATAAGAAATAAATGGATTACAAATATGAGGAGATTGGAGTCTACTGAATGTCAAATTAAATTATTTATTCCTGGTAGTACTGCACGGATATGTACACAACATTTCACAAAAGATCAGATAGATAGATTTGGACTTACCATTAGATTACGGAAAGGTGCAATACCTACAATATTTAAGAGGTCAAATACATCCGAACCACAGGTAATGAATAATATATATATATATAAATGTAATTAAATTATATGTTTACAATATATCTAGGTCCCACGTAAAAGGAAATTACCAAAAGAGCGTGTTCTTGTAACTCATTTTACAGAAAATTCCTCACCCAGTCTGCCATCTAGTCATTCACCCAGTCTGCCATCTAGACATTCACCCAGTCGTCCATCTAGTCATTCACCCAGTCTGCCATCTAGTCATTCACCCAGTCTGCCATCTAGTCATTCACCCAGTCTGCCATCTAGTCATTCACCCAGTCATCCATCTAGTCATTCACCCAGTCTGCCATCTAGTCATTCACCCAGTCTGCCATCTAGACATTCACCCAGTCGTCCATCTAGTCATTCACCCGGTCTGCCATCTAGTCATTCACCCAGTCTGCCATCTAGTCATTCACCCAGTCTGCCATCTAGTCATTCACCCAGTCTGCCATCTAGTCATTCACCCAGTCATCCACTTTGTGAAAAATATTTTGTGAAACATGATCATCCATATAGTGTACCGGTTGACAAGCGTTTAGATAAATATAATATTTTAAATAAGATTATTCAAGAAAAAAACCTTAAGATACGTCAACTTAAATATAAGGTCAGTCAAATAGTAATTATAATTTGTGATTATTTTTGTTTATTATAATAGGTAAAAAGTCAGTCCAAAAAGATATCTGATCTCAAAGAAATAACTACAGATATACGTTCAAAATTTCTTGTATCAGAAGATGTATCTGATATACTAGACACTACGTTTGAAGGTATATATATATTTATAATGTTATTGATACAATATATAAAATAAATAATCCAGGTATTCCACAACTTGTATTAAAAAGAATCATCGCGAATCAATCAAGTGGTTCTGTAGTGCATACACAGTTCCCAGATGAATTACGTTCATTCGCCATGACATTACAAGTAAGATAATATAGATTATATAATATATTATTTCATATTAATATATTTAAAAATAGTTCTATTCTGGAAAAGCATATGACTATGTAAGAGAAAAGTTCTTTTTGGGACTTCCAAGCCCATCTGTTATACGTAAGTGGTATTCGACCATGGATGCATCACCTGGCTTTACTGTTAGTTTTATTCATTGTTATGTTAGATTATTATATTATATTTAAACTATTAAGGGATATGCGTTTAAATTATTGGAGGAGAAGGCACGATTAAAACCATTAGTGGTGTCACTAATGTTAGATGAAATGTCTATAAAAAAACAAGTTGTTTGGGACAGTTCAAAAGAAAAATTTATCGGATATGTCGATATAGGTGCCGGAAATTGTTAGTAAACAATATTTAAAGTAATATTTTTACTTTTACTAACTAAATAATAAACATAAATTATTATATATATTGTAATTATAAATATATATATATATATGTTATAAACTAATAATTTTATATTTTATTTATTATAGCTGGTACAAATGATGATGAAAAGTTAGCTTCTGAGGCATTGGTGTTAATGGTTGTCAGTTTAAATTCATATTGGAAATTGCCTATTGCACATTTCATGATAGCAGGTTATTATAATTATTTTATAATACTTCAAATAAATATTTATACTTACTTATTGATTTAAGGAGTGACGGGTAAGGAAAAATCGAGTATTATTACGCAGGCTATTCATAAACTAAGAGATGTTAATGTTAGAGTTCTGGTTGTAACCTGTGATGGACCCCAGTCACATATGGCTATGATTAGGGAACTTGGTGGTAGCATGAAATGGCCAGATCTACAACCAAGTTTCCCTGATCCCACAAGTAACTCTGAAAGTATAGCACTTCTACTTGACCCTTGTCATATGCTTAAATTAATAAGAGGGACGCTATTTACATATAAAGATATCAAGAATAAAAATGGTATATAATATATATATATATATATATATATATATATATATATAGATATAGTTATTAATTAGAAATATATTATTTATCTTTTTATTATTTTACTATTGTAGGAGAACTAATAAGTTGGAAATACTTCGAAAGGTTAAACGAGCATCAGAAGAAGCATGGATTACATCTAGCTAATAAACTCTCTGATGCTCATGTAGATTTTAAATCTCAAGTAATGAAGGTTTAGCAAAACTCACTTATATAATATAATTATATATACATCATTATATTTATCATAGGTGAAACTGGCTGCCAGTTATTTAGTACAAGCGTTGCTGATGCAATGGAGTATATGAGAGCTGATATTAAACATCCAAATTTCCATGATGCATCTCCAACCATAGAATTCATTAGAAACATTGATGCCTGCTTTAATATATTAAATATAAGGTCACCACGTGGAAAATACCAGAAGGCTCCACTATCCAAAACTAATGAGGTTATGTATTTACAATTTATATTTTGTTCGTAATTTGTTTATTTATTAAAAATCATAAATATAGGTATCATGGCGAAACCGAATAAAAGTTCTAAAGAATTATTTATTTAATTTAACTGATGTTGGAAAAAAGTCTATTTTTCTAACTCCACGGAAAACTGGCTTCGTAGGTTTCACTACGGGGTTAATTGTAGTCGAAGATGTATTTGTGCGGTTGATGGATGTTGGGAATAACTACTTCCTGACATACAAAATGAGCCAAGACCACCTGGAATTGCTTTTCGGGGCTATCCGATCACACGGAGGTAGCTCCAATAATCCTACAGTAACTCAATTTCAAGTTATTTATAAGCGGCTGCTCATGAGAAATGAGGTAAATAAATTTATATATATATATATATATATATATATAATGATATTTATCTTAAACAGGTGAAGTGTTCTAATGGAAATGTTGGCATAATGGATGGGACATCCATATTATGCACTACAAATTATTCGATAGCTAGAAATGATACATTGGAACCTCTACATAACTGTGCTAATAGTACACTTACTGATCACGACTATGACGATTTACCTATTTATAACAGCTTATCTATATATAAATCTGATATTGTCAAATATATAGCTGGATTTATAACGCGATCAATAAGAATAAAGATTAATTGTGATCAGTGTAGTGATGCATTGGTTAGCCATACAATTACATCACAACTTATTAATCGTAAAAATAGAGGTGGTTTAATAAATCCGTCTGAGGATGTCGTCAATATTTGTCTATATGTTGAAAGACTGCTTACGCCACAGATAGTAGATGGGGTATTATCTAATACCAAGATACATAGATTGAAAGTGGCATCTCTACGTAGTGTATCTGATAATACCCTATTTACAAAACTATTGCAACATTCATATGTAGCAGGTGATTTAGGTGTTGATCACCGAATTATTATTATTAAAAATATTATTGCTAAATATATAAATATACGACTGTTTCAGATATCTAAATTGATTAATCAAAAAAATTGTATTAAAAGAATCAGAAAAAAATGTACTAAATTAATATTATTTAATAATGAATAAAGTTGTATTTTTGTCATTATTAATTTCATTATTAAGAAAAAATTTAAATATATGTAGAGTTTTTATAATAATCACGATACATAATAATAAAACACGTTAAAACTTGTTCTATAATGTATATGTCGTAAAACGTACATCTTAAAATAAGTATGTGATGCATACATATTCTGAATTATGTATAATTTATATGTAGGGTGCATTATTGGTCAATTTCTAGTAAGCCGATAGACTTGTATGTATTTTCATTACATTCATTAAACTCGTTACATATCATATATCATTTATATCATAATATGATAGGTATTTTTATAATAATTGTGTATAATATTAATATATGCTTTTTGTTATTATAATCGTATAACATATAATAATAATTATAATTATGAAATTAAAATTAAATTTCGTATGATTATTTGATTTTCATACGTTAAGCGGGTATTAATTTATTGACTTCATACATAATTAGATATAACATCTACATGTTTAATTAAATAATTGTATTCATTTCAAAATAATATGTAACTGTATTTATATAATAGAAACTTATAAAGATTCCTACTGGACAATTACGTGTACTATTAGAGCAACATTCATCGATGAATTAAGCATTTTTAAATAATAGCGTTCTTATAGTTACTGTAATTTATAATTATATAATGTATTAATTAATCAAATTAAATGTTGTAATTATATTGCAGTATATAATATAAATTTATATAAATGTTTATTTATTTAATTCATTTGTAATATTTAAATCCAAGCGGTACAGCTTCCATTCTAGCCTGCATACGGTATTTATTTGACCTAGATACGCAAAATGTAAACAAACATGAGATTAGTGTTGCAGAATTTATCTGAAATATGCATAAATAATGATTTTATAAACTTCAAATACTTGCATTATACTATATTTTATTTATTATAATTATACATTAAATAAATATTATACTTATATTAATAATCACTATATAATAGGATATAAATATAGTATATATAAAAGTGTTAAATCATACCTTTAATCATCATATAAATATTGTATTTAAAGATAAATATAATACTGTATTCACAGTAATAAACTAATAGTTACATATAAACTTAACATTTAACTGTTATTTTAAAGTTAATTTATTATTATCCATGAATTACATTAATAATATTAAAAAAATAAACTATATTATTATTAATCAATATGTAATTTATCATTTAATAATAATAAAAAAGGTAAAAATATGTTTTTTTGAGATTTTATTATATAAATATATTAAATTAAAAGTGATATATAAATGTTAATAGATATCTGTATACATATTAATTATATTGTTGTTAACATTATTATTATATATATATATATATTGAATAATTATAGATATTAGTATTGAATAATATATGCATTGATGAAATAATAAATAAATTATTTGATATATATATATAATTTTATATATGACATATTTTTAAATACTTTCTATTTTTTACTCTTATGAGTAAAGAAACCAATTAGTTGATTTACCATTAGTTTTTCTTTTATATTAAATATTTTCTGTAAGTAAAAGATAATTAATTTGAAATAAAATAATAAACTAATTAACATTACAAATATCACACTATTTAAAAACAAAATTATAATTAGATAGTAATCGTACAAAATTAATATAAATCAATTTTATATACTAATTTCACTATGAATAAACATTGTATCTAATGTATTTTCAATCAAATATCCAACTTAGGTTACTAAATAGAGTAAGTAGGTATTATGTGGTAACGATGATGAGGATGAGGAGGATGATGGTTATGAGGAGGATGATTATGTGGAGAAGGAGGAGGAGAATGAGGAGGGAGGGAGACAGATAGAGTGAGTGAGGGAGAGGGAGAGTGAGAGGGAGACAGAGAGTGAGTGAGAGAGAGTGTGAGACAGAGAGTGAGTGAGAGAGAGTGAGTGAGTGAGTATTACCAAAGATTTTGCGAAGCAAAGATATAACACTCCCTATGCATGCAACGTAATTTAGTAATATCCACAACCGCTGCTAGCAGTAGTATCGAAATCACTGAAATAGATTTAGGTTTGGCTCTGTTTGCATACAACAATGTTTTCATTGCTCTATTAAATTACATGCAATATAAATTAACTTTTACTTACTAAATATATACTTATAGCATTTAAAACATAAATATCATATTTGTTTGTTATATATTAGTAATGAACACTTAGTTTTCATCATATAAATATTAATTTAAAGCATATTATTTAACATTTTAAAAGTGTATAGTTAAATACGAATTTACATTATAAACAACTCATAGTTCCTAAAAGTAACCCGCTATAGGTGGCACCAGGGTATTTTGTATACAAATTCGAATTACACGATTTCGCGTAAGTGTTATATCTTTCCTTCGGAAAATCTTTGGTATTACTCTATTATATTATAAATTATACAATAGTTGTTATACCATATAATTAAAATAAGATATATAATTTAATTCATTTTAAAAAATTAATAATTTTCATGCAAAATACACATTTCTGTTAAGTTTTCAGCTAAAATTTAAATTATAAAATAATGAGATATATTATTTATTATTGCCTTATAAAATATATTATTTATAATAAGATATAACTACTTTTTTATATCTTTTGGGAAACTTTTATATGTATATTTTGTCAAATTTGAATATGCGTGATGTTAACTGCAGCACATATTGTATCAGCTTATTTAAAAAAATTATCATTCATATCTTCAATTATATATTTTAATGTAATATATATTATAAAGTAAATATATTAGTCTAATATAATAGTATACAATTATCAATATTAATGTAATGTAAATGATGTATATAAAAGGAGAATTTTTATAAAAATGAATCAATTTCTGCAACACTAATCCCGGTTTGTTTAACTTTTTGTTTATCAACAATGCGCGCGCATATCGTACGCGAAAACGGCTAAGCTGTATGGCTTGGATCTAAATATAAGTAATTACATTAACCTAGATAGTGCTATTTACTAATTTAAAAATTCAGCGATAAATATTATTTTTTAATTACTCATGTAAAGTTTTTTATTATACTGTAATTTATATATTTAATATAAATGTTTATTTTTATATAATGTAAATACAATTTATAAACAAATTAAAACTATCTAAGAATTTAAAAATGCCGCGATAAATTGTAATTTGAAATTACCTATATAAAGTATTATTTAACCAAATTACGTGGTGCAATTATAGTGCATTCTAAATATATGATATAGATAAATATAAATGTGTATTTTGATATAATAAAAATGCACTATATAAGCTTATATAGAAAAATTAAAACTATCTAAGAATTTAAAAATGCTGCGATAAATTGTAATTTGAAATTACCTATATAAAGTATTATTTAACCAAATTACGTGGTGCAATTATAGTGCATTCTAAATATATGATATAGATAAATATAAATGTGTATTTTGATATAATAAAAATGCACTATATAAGCTTATATAGAAAAATTAAAACTATCTAAGAATTTAAAAATGCTGCGATAAATTGTAATTTGAAATTACCTATATAAAGTATTATTTAAGCAAATTACGTGTTGCGATTATATTGCATTCTAAATATATAATATAAATAAATTTAAATGTTTATTCTGATTCAATCGAAATGTACCTTATAAGTGTATATAGAAAAATAATCCAAATGTATGTAAAAAATAAATATTATTTATTTAAATATTTGTTATGAAATATCATGTGTCACGTGATGTCGGCCATCTTAAGTTTACAACAATTAAAGATCAAAAATCCCCATTCCAGGCACCATGTATGACCAATAATTTAACGTTGGCAAGATATAGCAATACCGATCTATGTAAACTATAAATCTATGGTTCCATATCACCAAATAATATTATATCATTGATATATGTACTTACATTAGAATATAGGATACATATTTAAATACATTTATTCATACTTTATATCGAAATGTCCTCTTGCATAGTGATTATGAACATGGCTGGCAAAATTAGTAAATATGTTTTATTGATAAAAAGATATCGATTTTTAAATTGAGTGACCATATTTACTCATATATTTACGCATCTATATATTTACATATAATAACATATCCAGTATAAAACTAGTATACATTATGCATATATAATATTATAAATTGATAATAATATATTATATATATATATATATTATTACCACTTATTTAGAAAATGTTCATTGCGATTACAGCCATGGATTGGAGAACAGCAGACGATGAAATAATTGCAATCTATGAACTGATATATCGTACCGGAATAACTCCCAAACAATATGTCATGCAAAGTACAGATAAAACGTTATAGTATCGTTTAACTGATTACATTATTATATATTTGTATTGGAGTATAACATTTTGATATATTTCACTGGATTAATAGCTATATATATTAATATTTTTAATTTAACTAAATATACAAATAAATTAAAATATTATTTAAATAAAAATGTAATATATAAATATTTTTAATAAATCATATTTATATATTTAATTATTCTTAAGTTTATATTAAAATACGATGGATCGCTATATAATATTTTACTATAATTTAAAAAGTACAGGAATTTAATATACATATGTATAATTGTAATATTCACTAGCAGAATTACGCTTATTATTAAGAGTATGTGTCAGTATTTCTACTACTCGTTCGACAACGGATGTGACGTTTATTGTAAAGCGGAAAAGGCATATAGTTGCGATAACAAAGGGAATCCATCTTGCAACTATGGTTATATTATAAATTATCTACATAATTATAATATTAGATTATAAGTATTATTTTTTTATATATTATAATAATAATAATATCAGAATTTAGGCATGACCATGGTAATCAATGAAGAAGCGCAATGCTTATATAGTCGTTTAACTGAAACATATTCCTAATTAACAGTTATGAGGAGAACAAAAAATAAAAGTAAATTTATAAATTTTATAAATTAAATATGTAATTTTATAAATCTTATAAAGATCATAAGAATATAAAATTATAAATCATATACAAATATAAATAAATAAAAATAATAATACAAATAAATAAATTATAAATAAAAAAAGTATTAATATACACATTAAAAGTATAATTGAAATATATATGTATATATGTTATTTTTGAATGATGTAGTTAAAGATTAATAGATTAGATCCAGAGTTGCAAATATGATGTTGAAGTTAATGATGGTATATGATGTATCAACTTCAAGGATATGGGTACACCAGTTCCAGTGCGGTCATAGCAAAAATATTTATACTAATATATATATATATATATATATATATTCCAATAAGTGTTAAACTCCTCATACTGTCATTCATCACATAGTCATACAAATGCACAGAAGATAAATACATGAATATAAACAAAACTAGGAATATAGATATAAAATAATTATAAATAATTTTAAAATTAAAAGACAAAATCTATTGAATAAAACAATTAAAAATAACTAAAAATAACTAAAAAATAAAATTAAATAAATAAATAGCTATATTATTATATATAAAAAGTTAAAAAGATAGTAGGTAAAGTTATAGTAAGTCAAACAATGTAAACACATTTGTTTTAAATATTATAATAAGTCAAGAAAAAGTTTAAATAGATATTTTTTCGTAATTTTATAATATGTCAAAATTATACAAACAATAAAAAATAAAAAAAAAATAAAAAAAATAAAAATAAAAATTGAAAGTTATAATTATAAAAACATTCAAATATGTTTGATACATTTATAATATGTCAGAAATAAAAATAAAAATAAAAAAAAATATTTAAAATAATTTTTTTTGACAAATTTTCCTTTTTAAATCATTTTTACTAATTCTAGAATACATTTCTTAACTCGTCTTCCAAACGATTTAAAACACCTACTTTTTTTTCGGTTGAATTGGAAGTAAGTTCCACTGTCTAGAAGATACATTTATCACTCGAAATTGATCTCTAACAGTTCTTGACTTACATCTGAGAAATTTTTCATATTTTTATTTGTCAAAAAAAGTTTTTGAATATTACTTGGCAAGTTATGATAATATGCTATGTGAGCAACTATATAATTTCACAATATCATCAAACTATGAAATAAAACTATACAATTTTATTTTCTCTCAAAAATACATTGTAATACGATGAACCTGCGATTAATTTTAGTATTCGCTTATGTAATCTATTTATATAATCAGTTAATGAATAGAAAGTATTACCCCATATATGGGCGCAGTAGTATAAGTAAGCAACAAATATATATATATATATATATATATATATATATATATATTAGATGATTATATGGAAATTTATACATATGTGTAATGCACATTGTGCATTGTGAAAAGGGTATTGTAATTCATATTATAGTAAATAATCTTTGCACTCTTTCAATGTAGTCAATGAGACTACGATATTTACTAACCTTTGAAAAAGGTGAATAAATTATGGATGCATTTTCTAAAATTGGTCTTCAATAAATGTATATGTATTTAATAATGCTCTAGGGGATTTTGTAGCAATGCATCTAAAAATTGAATTCTAAGAAAAATAAACTTTTTTACAAATATAACAATATATTTATTAAATAAAAGGTTATTCTCAAATATTATTCCTAAATATTTATAAAAAGTAACGTTTTATAATTGAATATTATTTAGAAAATATTTAGATGGAGTAATCTTACCTAAAGTCATAAATGCACATTTTTATAATGAAATATTTAATTTACATTTATTTGTCCATTGTGAAAATAAATTTAAATTATTTGTAGATAGAAATATTTCACTCTCAGATGTGTAAGACAAATATATTTTTGTATCATCGGCAAATAAATCAATATGCATTTTTGAACAGAATATAATAGGAATATCATTAATATAAAATACAAATAAAATTAGACCTAAAACCGATCCTTGTGGTACTCCAGATTTTACAATATAACTATTTGAAAAAGAATTTTCAACCCGTGTAATTTGAGATCTATTTGATACAAAATTACAAAACCATTTTATCATTTTATTAGATATACCGTATGATTTTAATTTATATAAGAATTTTCATGAGAAACAACATCAAAGGATTTTGCCAAATCAATATATATTATATCTACACATTTTGTATTATTCAATTCATTATACCAACATTTTAAACATTTTATTTGTTGTAATTATGTTGATTTTCCACTTATAAAACCATATTGATTTTTTGTAATAAATTATTAGATTTTAAATAACATATTAATTGTTTAGAAATAATACGTTCTAATACTCTACACATTACACATGTTATTTAAAAAGGCATATATTTATTTGAATGCAATGGTTCATCCTTTTTAAAAAGTGGTGTTATTATAGATTTTTTCCAAACTTTCGGTATATTACCCGATAATAAAGATGAATTAAATATAATATATAAAGGCCTACATAATTCATTAGATAATAATGTTAACAAAGAAGATGATATTTTATCAGTTCCGAAAGTATGTGTAATTATTTCAAGATTTAAATCAATATTATAAAATTTGTGTTTATTTAAATTATAAAATTCGGGTAAATTTCCATTATAATTTTATTGAATTGAACTAAAATATGAATTTAATGTATTTGCTTTGTCGAGATCTAGACATAAAATAGTATTATTTAATATATCAATTAGAGGAGATAGTCCAGATTTAACATTTTTTTTTTTTATAAAATTTATAAAACTTTAATTTATTTTTTGAATTAATTGCATTAATTTCTCTTAAAATTTAAAGATTCTAATTCTTTGGATACATTTTTTTTGCTTCTTTCCAATTATATTTATATTGCAAATTAGTTTTAAATTTTCGAAATAAATGTTGTACTTGCTTCTTCAATTACAATATATTCTTCGTTTTATTGTATTATTTATATTAGGATGTGATATAAATAATTTATTTATAACATTATTAAAACATTCTACGTTTTGATCGATATTATAATCATCTGATTATTACATTATAATGAATTGAATTTAGATATGCCCAATTAAATCTAGAAAGATGATATTTAATCAATTTTATATTAGCATTATTGAAATAAAATCAAAATTTTTGATTTTAAAATATTTTTACATTTTACATTAATACATTTTGGGTATTTTTTAAATACATTTTTATAAAATGAAACATAATAGTGGTCACTTATATGTTTGTATAATCCGAAATAGTCTCCAATATTTATATTAGATAGTAATTGTTTTTCATTAGTAAAAAGTAAATCAATTATATATGTTTATTATTAATATATTATTATTACAAGTTGGCTTATTTATTAATTGTGAAAATGAATTTTAAATATTCGAAAAGTAAAGTAATGCATAACTTTAACGAAAAACCATAGCTTATCAAGTCGTTCACCCAATGTGATTGTGGGGGGAAAATCATGTATAAAATTAAAATAATATTTAATAAAATATTAGATTATAAAATAAAATTTCTATCCAGGATATCAGTAAAAAAATAGTCATACAAATATCTACCTAGAATACTTTATATCTATTGCCAATTGTCATTCATTAATGAAAGATGATAAGGGTGTATCAACTTGGAGGATTTGGGGGTTTATATATCCAATGCCTCAAGGAACTAACTTTCGCAAAGATTAAGAGCACTGGAAACAATTGCATCCTCATCCTCAACACAAACCATTACCGTCCACATAAATAATTATTTATAATCAATACAAAGTACTCGTGAATATCTTATATTTAATATTTTAAATAAAAATTTGACTTCCTTAAAAGAAAATAATACTGAATGTTAAATACAATTTAAATACAATTTAATATGTAAGTAATTAAGTTAACTTATAATTATTAAAAATGTGTACAATTATATACTATATACAAAAATAAAATAAAAATAAAATAAAATTACAAAAAACACAACACTTATTCTCTTCATGTATTTAAAATAAATAATTGAATGTAGCCTATCTACAAAAATTTAAACCAATAAAACACTAATATTAAAATTGTATAACAAAAATAACATAAAGCTATAAAAGCTATACAACTATAAAATAAAATATATAAAATATATAAAATATATAAAATAAATACTGATAATATAAGGTAGCAAATACATTAATTAATATATAACATAATACAATAATTCAAAATAGGATATCTAAAATATAAAATTAAAATTAATAAGACGATATCATAAATTATTTAAAATTGTTATAAAATTATCCAATTTCGTTATATATTTTTTTTTGTGGTAATATGTTCCACAGCTTTGGACCAGTATTCGATAATCAAAATTCTTTTAGGTATGTTCGTACTTTTATTCTATAAAACAGATTTCCATTATAAGATTTAGCTTTATATAATAATTGTAAATTCTTTGGTAAAATATTATTCCTAGCTCGAAACATAAATGTTATATTATTCATTTTTACAATATCGTCAAATGTAAGAGAATTAGAAATAGTATAGAAATTTGTATACATATAATGATTATTAAAAATTGTAAAATTGCAATTGTTCTGGAAAGTTTACTTGAAACATAATTGAGTTGCAATTTCCAATTCAATTTAAAATCTATAATAATACCTAATAATTTTATTTTACTGACTTGTTTAACTTTAATGTTATTAATATTCAAATCCAGATTAATATTTCTATTTTTATTTATTATATTAAATAATAATAAATTCGTCTTACTAATATTGAGTGATAATTTATTTACATTCAACCAATCGTATTGTTTATATTAAATTTAATATTTTTTTTTAATTATAAAATAGACGTATTTGAAAAAATTAAAGTTGTATCATCTGCAAATAAAACTGATTTAAAATTATCTGATATATTCGGAAGGTCATTAATATATAAAATAATTTAAAATATAAATGTATTTATATATATATATATATATATATATATATATATATATCGTATTACTCTATATTAAACAATATATAATATAATACATACTAAATATTAGTATACTAATCATACATTATAATATATGATATAATACTACACGATAATACTACACAACTACAGGCTACGTGACAAACACCATGTATAAGCACGTTAAAGATCCTTGCGTTCAGATTCCCAAGTGTCGGTCGAACCCGTGCGAAAGCCTCGCCACCTGTATCGACTCTCTCGTCCCGAACACCGTGAACACTAGGTACCTGTGCACGTGTTCTCACGGCTACACGGGCGATAGGTGTACGAATCCCATCGACTACTGCGAGCCTAATAAGTGCCGGCACGAGTCGACGTGTAACCGCTTTATCGGCTATTACGAGTGCGTTTGCGAGAGCGGACGGGAAGGGCGACACTGCGAAATAAACGTCGACGATTGTATCGGCGTCGCTGATTGCGGTAATGGTTATTGCGAAGACGAATTGAGAGGCTACGTATGTATTTGCGATACAGGTTTGAGGTAACACACACACACCCATCTTTCTATAAGCGTATATTAACATGCACCAGTAACATAATATGAAAATACACACACACACATATATATATATATATATATATATATATATATATATCATTTACATGCGATACTTAATTTAAATTTTAACTATAATATTGAGAACAAATTATAAATAATATATGATACTATATATTATAATAATTATGTTATATCTATTAATTTTAATTTCCATAATAAATTAGTATTCAAATTACAGTAATCCATATATAAGTAGCTAATGATTTAGTAATTATTAAAATTACCTAATATGTCATTAAGTATAAACTAGTATTTAATTAGATACTTATTAGATACCAATTAATGGTAAAAAAATAATCAATTGACCACAATAAAATATATAACTCAAAATATGAATATAAATATATATATATATATATATATATATATATTAAATATTTATTTTATAATTCATTTATGATATTATAAATTTTCTAGATAATAATAATTATTATCAAAAAATATATTTCAAATTATAAAGAATATACTACACAATACTTATATTATTATCATAATTGCTACAAAATATTATAATATATACATATATCCATATATATATATTTATCCTTTTCTCATTACTATTAGATATCAGGTTATCCTTCAGCTGTTATTTATCCTTATTTACAGTTATATTTCTAGTGTTTCTGAAATTTTAAAAAGTCATCTAATTATAATACGTCGTAGTATCAACAATATAATGCCATAGTTTACTACTACTATCATTAGTACTATATCATTTAGATTATTATTATTCTCTTTTCTATCACCTCACTACATGTTCCTCTACTAATATTGATGTTTTGATTTGTTGATGTTATTAAAATATTTCCCAAAGATGACTTTACATTTAGGTTATAGTGATTTGTTAATTTAAATGATATATGTTCTATTAGTGGTGTAATTGGAAAACCATAGTAATATAGTATTTTCAAGTCCACTTAGTTTTAGTCTATAGATAAATAAGTATGGGTTAATGGTATTGGGAGGTCTTTGTCAATGGATTACAGTAGGTCGTCGAGTAGTGGGAGTATATAGTATGTGATTCAACTTTTTTTTAGTATATAATATGCATTTAGGAGAAAATTCATATATAGTATTTCTAAAAATGCATTCTAGCTTTTCCTCATGTTAAAAACGCTGTACATTTAAAATCTTTTCACTAAACCTTAGAACTATCAATTCATATATTCTCACTTATTTATCAGTTTGTCTTAATAAGTTTTTGTTCATTCGTACTAGGCCACACCAATGTCATCACCTCTACTTTCCCTATAATTCCCTTAACGAACATTCTCAATTAGTTCGAGAATATTCCTTAGGGTATACTATATACATATATATATATATATATATATATATATATATATATATATATATATATATTTGTATATTGTATATTGTCATGCGATACGGTCACGCAGGAATGTGCGCGCGTGATACCAGGCACTAGGAGTATGTTCGCTGGTATCACGTTGATAGACAATATTGACGCATATGGATAATCAACTACAATAATACATTATAATACAATATATAACATCGTACATTGGCATACGTATAGGACAATGTATGACAATATATAACAATATGTATATATTCTGATTATATTAAGTATATATATATATATATTTACAATTTGCAGGTTTTGTTGGACGTTATTGTAATAATACAATTGATTACTGCGCTACTTCGATTTTTGCCTGTGAGAATAACTCCACATGCATTAATTACGAGAGATATTTCATGTGTTCCTGCAGTGACGGCTACACCGGACAATATTGCACTGCCGATGTAGACGAGTGTAGCGCTCCTTCCCCTTGTCTGAACGGTAGTACTTGTCTGAATCTCGTTAACAAGTTCGAATGCACTTGCGGGGCAGGTTAGTAACGGGGTGAAGTGGATCATATTACTATTAAACTATGTTAATCATGTATACAATACAATAATGTGATCTGTATGTGAACTACTACTACTACTACTACTACTACTACTACTACTACTACTACTACTACTACTACTACTAATAATACTACTACTAATACTACTACTACTACTACTACTACTACTACTACTACTACTACTACTACTACTACTACTACTACTACTACTACTACTACTACTACTACTACTACTACTACTACTACTACTACTACTACTACTACTACTACTACTACTACTACTACTACTACTACTACTACTACTACTACTACTACTACTACTACTACTACTACTACTACTACTACTACTACTACTACTACTACTACTACTACTACTACTACTACTACTACTACTACTACTACTACTACTACTACTACTACTACTACTACTACTACTACTACTACTACTACTACTACTACTACTACTACTACTACTACTACTACTACTACTACTACTATAACTATAACTATTCGTAGGTTTAACCGGTATCCTCTGTAATCTCGATATAAATGAATGTGAAAGTAATCCTTGTAAGAATAAACAAGTTTGTAATAACCTCTATAATAGTTACCGCTGTAACTGTTCGATATCATACTATGGTATAAACTGCGAAAATCTTGTAAACTTCTGCATATTAAATCAGTGTTAGTATACATTTATACAATGATGATGATGATGATAAGTTTTATTAGCACTTATCATAGATATGGCCACCCATCGTAGGTGCATATAATAATATAGAACGAAAACAATAAATAGATAAATAAATTAGATAAATAAATAAACAAAACGATAAAATAATATAATTTATAAAAATATTAATATTGTACGATTAAATAAGTGAATATATTACATTGATGATATGTAAGATTTGAGGTGTGTAATAAAGATCGGGTATGAATGGATTGATCTAATAGAGGCAGGGAGAGAATTCCATAAAGATGGAACATTATAACTGAAGGCACGTTTATGGTATTTCAGGTATGACACACGAGGACATCTCTAATAACTTTACTCGTTATATTCTCAAGATAGATATAATGAACTACTGTATACATAGTTGTATAACTTATACAATATATAAATTTAATTTTCTATTTATTTGTAACTTCTATTATATTCAAGTTTATTTAAAATGTTGAATATTTAAAAAATATATTATCGTTGTCTATTCATTAAATGTACCTTATTTATTATCGTTATTTGTATATAATATATTGTTATTCTAGTATTTTATGTTAATTCATTCTGAAAAGGGTTCATAATATATATATATATATATAAATAAAAACATATTAATAAATATAAATATAAATATGTATATATGTACATGAAAATATTTGATTACAGGTAACTATGATACTAGTTTAGCATGCGAATCTATAATGATTAATTATAGGTGTATTTGCGTCAGGGGTTTCAAGGGAACTTACTGTGAAATAAATATTAATGAATGCTTGAGCAACCCTTGTCGTAATAATGGTTAGTTAGTGTAATAACTCGAGTAAGTCGTCAAATATATATATATATATATATATATATATATATATATATATTTATATATATATGAATCCTCTTGGTGTATTGTTAATCAATGGTGTGTGGTAATTGTGGGTTAAATGAATATATGATACTAATGTTATGTACAACAAATAAATCTATAAGAGATTATTAAACTGAACCAATAAATTATAACTATAATACGAGGTGATTCAAATAATATTATTCTTACATAAATCGAACAACACACTAATTTAATCGCATAACAAAATAAATAATAATAATAAAACATAATCTGAATATCATACACATACAATAGAAGCCTAAGCTAGCTAGCTCAACATCTAGATAAATTAAGATAATATATAGATAATATTATAATTAAACCTCTCGCTTATATAAGACACGGTTAAATAATAATAATACCATCGATAATAATATAAGAAACAACATATAATAAACAAATTATAGTAAGAAACAACAACATACCGAAGTATTATGGAAAATTCATATATTAAAATATAATATAATATAAAATTATACGAGTATATTTACTTTTAATATAAAAGATTATTTATAAATGTTGATAATTGAGGTTAACCTACAAAATAAAAATAATAATGTCGTGTCTATATAATATCCCTTTAAATAATACTGCAGATCTTAGATTTTTTGTTATTGTTATTTTTTGTTATTTTGGTGGAGTCCTTTCATCCCATGCTGGAATATAAATGACGTCCTCACTTATAACCATATATTGCTCTAATGTCCCTTTGAAGCCGCTCTATTTTTAATACATCCATGGTTTTAACGAGATCTGATCATTTATTTATATACAATTATATAAGATCAATTCTAAATATTATTTTTATACCTATTTCAATGGTCAAGATAAGGGTATATATATAAATATATTTAGTAAATTTCATAAATATATTACATATGAGTAAATAATTATGGATGATTTTAATATTATAATAAATACCACAAAAATTAAAAAGTGAAAATTTTAATAATTCTTCAAATATCAGTCCAATCATAATAATAGATCCAATTTTTATAAATATAAACATCAACGAAATATATGATAGTGATATATTCTTATAAGATATGATAGCCCATTTTACAAAATATTAAATATTAAATATTAAATAAAATAAAAATACTTAATTACATAAATGAAACTAAAACCATGAAAATAACTATGAATAATACTAGTAGATAATACTCATTTATACACTGATATTATATAAATTGTGACTCAGTCTTAAAATAAACTGATGAAGAAAATTCGTATATTAAATATATTACTATGTATACAAAATAAATTAATTAATTAAAAATTATAAATTATAAAATTAAAAATAATATATCTTCAAATATTCTATCAAAAAATTGGATACCAAATAAAATAAAGAGATGCCGTTATATAAAATATTAACTTCATAATATTTACATAGAAAATAAATACAAAATTAACTTATATACATATACACCACTATAGTGGTGTATATATATATATATATACAATAAAGTAACAGTAACTATTACGAATAGCAAAGAAATAATATTATTATGTTAAAATAATAAAAAATATATCTACTAAAGAAAATTGTAATCCAATAAATAACCTCATAAATAAACAAACAATTAAACAAACTCAAAATGATATAGTAGATGAATTCAAAAATAAAATCAGAATTATAAACAAATAATAACTCAAATTTCTTTTTATTTTATAAATAATATACCTACAAGTCAATACTCAGATAGACAATTACATTTCTCGTAGTAATAACCCCAATATAATGGACATTACGGCAATATATAAATCAATATATATTCATACAACATCAACTGGTTAGATACAGTATTTAATAATAAATCTAATTTTCTGGTGTATAATTCATAGAAGTCTAAAAAAATACTTCTTTATATGCCTTAAAGGAGCTATTTTTATTATATTTACAAATAATTGTTTATTTCCAAGCAACCAGAATCTAGTTGCCGCAACGTAACATTATAGGTCAAATAATATGTTCCACTAGGTGGTCGAATCATAGGTAGTTTGTGAGCTGAGAAACGGTTTCCTTTTACATACAAAAAATCAATAGTGGAACGTATTATTTTACCCTTAATAAACACCTAGTTGAACGTATATGTTTACCCATAAATAAACACCTAGTTGAACGTATATTTTTACCCATACACAATAAAAAAGAAACATAAAACAATTCATTCATTTATTACAAGGAACAATACACAAAATACTGATATGATATAATACGTGAATAATATATATAATAATAAACTGGGAATGCAAGGGTATATTTATAATGATAATAATATAAGTATGTATACATATATGATCATATATGATTATAATATACATATATAGTATATAGTATGCGAATATAGAAGTTTCTGTTCATTAAATATCACAGTGTATAATTCCAGATATATATATATATATATATATATATATATATATATACGAGATATTTACCATAGCCAAGCAGGAAGATCATCTTGTTTATTCTGAAATTATAAATTGTATATTAATATAAATCAATTATGATGACACAATCATATGTATATGTGTATACTGTAACTAGTTGTATATAATGAATAATAGACTAGCTGGACCATACAAGTGCAAACAGGTGCAAGGTATCGCGTGGTACATTTATCCCTTAGCCAATCAGGGAGACCTGCGTTCCCTAGGCACACACGCAGTGCGTGCGTCAACCTAATTCCTAAAGCAGTAAACATGTTACATAATGGGACGTCCGATATCTAGTTCGTTAGCATAATATGGAACGTTCCATTATGCTAAGCTGTACAGACTGGTACATTACGGATAGCAACATGATATATATATATATATATATATATATATATGTATATATGGCTATACATGACGGGCGGCATACTTTATAAATGAACATCGTGTGTAGGAGGTAATTTACAACTGAATATAAGTGTATGTTGAACCAATGGTGATTTTAGGTAGATGTGTGACTATTACAGGAATCAGGGGTGAAAATGAGGGCATCATTGGTAATGGCAAGGTCGTCATTTTATACTATAACTTACATATATGCGAATTTATATACACTTAGGCATATCGTGTACACCCTATTACTAAATATATATACGAATATAATTATATCAACATAACAATATTTAACATGTGTACTATATTCATAGAGCTAGAGAGAAACTTTCTCTCTAGTTCTGTGACTATATTGCATCATAATGTATATTAATCTAGGTCATCAGGGGATTAAAATTAGACAAAGGCCGGTAATAGTTTATATATAGATTTTACATAATTACACACACATACATGCACGAAGTATGCATTGCACGTACTATGTATAGTTATATAAGTATATATATATATATATATATGTGTATGGATGTATACATTAAATACTAACTTCTGTATCTTGACTATTCAATTTGTCGGACTAGAAGCTGGCAAACAAGTTTAGATACATGGCATTCACGAAGACGATACCGGAGGAGATCCCGGATTGCATACGGAGGACTCCTAGGGCGGTAACGGAGATGATCTTGAACATATTCATGAAGATATTCATCTAGCCAAGCAGGAAGAAAACTACTGATGATCTTAATTATCCTGAAATTATAAATTGTATAATAATAAATCAATTATAATGACACTATAATATTTATATGTGTATACTAACTTCTAACTTATGCATCTTGACTATTCAATTTGTCGGACTAGAAGCTGGCCAACAAGTTTAGATACATGGCATTCACGAAGAGGATACCGGAGGCGATCCCGGATAGCATACGGAGGACGTCTAGGGCGGTAACGGAGATGATCTTGAACATATTCATGAAGATATTCATCTAGCCAAGCAGGAAGAAAACTACTGATGATCTTAATTATCCTGAAATTATAAATTGTATATTAATAAATCAATTATCATGACACTATAATATTTATATGTGTATGCTAACTTCTAGCTTCTGTATCTTGACTATTCAATTTGTTGGACTAGAAGCTGGCAAACAAGTTTAGATACATGGCATTCACGAAGACGATACCGGAGGAGATCTCGGATAGCATACGGAGGACGTCTAGGGCGGTAACGGAGATGATCTTGAACATATTCATGAAGATATTCATCTAGCCAAGCAGGAAGAAAACTACTGATGATCTTAATTATCCTGAAATTATAAATTGTATATTAATAAATCAATTATAATGACACTATAATATTTATATATGTATACTAACTTATAACTTATGCATCTTGACTATTCAATTTGTCGGACTAGAAGCTGGCCAACAAGTTTAGATACATGGCATTCACGAAGACGATACCGGAGGCGATCCCGGATAGCATACGGAGGACGTCTGGGGCGGTAACGGAGATGATCTTGAACATATTCATGAATATATTCATCTAGCCAAGCAGGAAGAAAACTACTGATGATCTTAATTATCCTGAAATTAAAAATTGTATATTAATAAATCAATTATAATGACACTATAATATTTATATGTGTATACTAACTTCTAACTTATGCATCTTGACTATTCAATTTGTCGGACTACAAGCTGGCCAGCAAGTTTAGATACATGGCAATCACGAAGACGATACCGGAGGCGATCCCGGATAGCATACGGAGGACGTCTAGGGAGGTAACGGAGATGATCTTGAACATATTCATGAAATTAGATTTTTTTATGATTTTAGTGAAAATAGCGTTTTCCTATATATTTACATGTAAATATGGGCGTTATTTTTGATGAAACTAGGATGCCCTTAAAGAATATTGTTAACATTTTTCAAAGTTTTAAAATATATTTTATTTACAATAATTAAGTGGCGGTATACTGGTATATAGTGATACTTAATACATCGTATATATATATATATATATATATATATATATATATATATATATATATATATATATATATATGTATAGTAATGCTTACAATTTAAAATACTATACTAATAATTATTAAGATAATATATAATTAATAATTATTAATATATAATTAAGTGTTATTAATTAATAATACGTATTGTAAAATAATTATTAATTTGTAAATTATAATTGAATAATTATTAGAATAATATATAAATAATAATTAATAATATACAATTAATTATTATTACTTAATAATTATAATTGAATAATAGTATACATAGTATAATATTTATTTGTATATTATATACTTAATATACCATATATGGTTACACGCATATCTGTGTATATACGACGTACACTGTACGTCGTATATACACAGATATGCGTGTAACCATACACTGTACACATGTTTTTATATGTGAATATAAATGCATAGTAATCAAGCAAGCATGTATAATTATAATCCCTTGCTGACCTATATTACTGTGTGCATAGTAAATTATCTATGAGCATTATTCATGTTTCGTGATTCATAAGTTAAATATAATAATATTCACCTAACTTAGCGCGTAATAATTATTAGAATAATATATAAATAATAATTACTAATATACAATTAATTATTATTACTAAAAAATTATTATTGATAAATAATTATTAAGATAATATATAATTAATAAGTATTGATAAATAATTATTAATTAGTAAATTATAATTGAATAATTATTAAAATAATATATAATTAGTAAATTATAATTGAATAATTATTAAAATAATATATAATTAATAATTAATAATATACAATTAATTAGTATTACTTAATAATAATTATTGATAAATAATTATTAATTAATAAATTAAAATTGAATAATTACTAAAATAATATATAATTAATAATTATTAATATACAATTAATTGTTATTAATTAATAATAAGTATTGATAAAGAATTAATAATCAGTAAATAAGAATTGAATAATTATTAAAATAATATATAATTAATAATTTATAATATAAAATTATTTGTTATTAATTAATAATAAGTATTGATAAATAATTATTAATTAATAATTATTAATATATAATTTATTTGTATTAGTTAATAATAAGTATTGATAAATAATTATTAATTAGTAAATTAAAATTGAATAATTATTAAAATAATATATAATTAATAATATATAATTAATTGTTAATTAATAATAAGTATTGATATATAATTATTAAAATAATATATAAAAAATAATAAGTATTGATAAATAATTATTAATGAGTACATTAGAATTGAATAATTAATAATTATTAAAATACTATGTAATTAATAATTAATAATTTTACAGCACTAATGTATATATATAATCATATTATTAATAGTTGTATGTTATCTATAGATATTATAATTATATATTAAAATGGTTTACTTCATATCTTACTAACAGGAATATCTCTATTATGATTGACAAATCTTACTCGCCTCTTTCTCCTCTTAACCACGGTATTCCCCGAGGATCTGTTCTAGGTCCATCCCTCTTTTCTATTTATATCCGCCCTATTGCTGATCTAATTAAGAAATTTCCAAATATCCACTACCATATTTTTGCTGATGATATCCAACTGTTTACCTTTTTCCCTATAAATTCTCATAATACCATTAACTCTGAATTAATCGAGTGTGCTAACTCCATAAGATTATGGCTCCTCTCCAATAAACTACTAATTAATTCCTCTAAGACTACTGTACTTAACATATCTACTTCTGAAACTCCTTTCCAAACTTTACTCTAAATAACATGATTATTTCTCCTTCTCATTCCTCCAAAAACCTAGGATTAGTATTTGATGACAAATTATCATTTAAGAATCACATATCATCCATTACAAAATCATCCAAATTTCATCTCTTCAGAATTAAAAAAATACGGACATCACTTTCCAGAAACCTTAGTAAAACTCTAATTAATTCTCTTGTACTTTCACGTATTGACTACTGTTCTTCCCTACTGAATTTACTTCCTGCTAAAGCTACTGCTCCACTTAATCGGATTATCCGTTCCTCAATACGTACTACTTACTGTTTAACTCGACTGGATCACTCTACTACAACATCTCATCAATCATCTCGTATGTGGTTACCCTTCTCCCTCAGGTGTAAATTACGTATACTATCTATAATCCATAAATCAATATATTCTTTTACCCCTAGCTATATCTCTGATCTAATTAAAAAACGTACTATATTATCTTCTCTTCGTTACCAAAATGCTCCTCTACTTATCTCCCAGAACTCTAGTAAAACTTCCCTAAATTCTAGAGCTTTTAAAAATTCCGGTCCAACCCTATGGAATTCCCTCCCTCCTACCATTCGTTCTATTAGATCCCACAAAAGATTTATAAATCTTACTTCTTCTTTTCTCTCTACCCATAATCATTAAATCATCCAACTTATTATTTGTATCCGTGTTATATTAAATTTATATCATTATTAAATTGTTATTATATTATTATTATCTTATTATTATATAACACTATACTATATCAATGCAGTCTGTAGTATATACAACTACACCATATCAATGCAGACTGTAGTATATAATAGTCCTTTATATTGTTTATTATTATTTTTCCGTTGTATATATAATGTATATTATTATCAAATTATTATCGTATTACTATTATTTTATTATTATTTTCTTCCCGCACGACCGAAGGGGTCTACATGACCCTATTTTAGTGCTAATAAACTCAATATCATCATCATCATCATACATATTATAATATTTATTTGTATATAATATACTTAATTTAATATTTGTATACTATATATATATATATATATATATATATATAATATATTATATATTATAATAAATTATTGATATTAAATGATAAAAATAATAAAGTATTTATTGTAAAATTCTAGGTTTTAAAGATTGTTATTAAGTTTTGTTTGCCTAGTTGTAAACCAGTTATAATTTTATAACAATGCATAATACATATTTACACATGTATATAAACGCAAATATATAAGTAAGTGTTATTAGTTAATAATAAGTATTGATAAATAATTATAAATCAGTAAATTAGAATTGAATAATTATTAAAATAATATATAATTAATGTTATTAATTAATAATAAGTATTGATAACTAATTATTAATTAGTAAATTATAATTGAATAATTAATAATTATTAAAATAATATATAATTAATAATTAATAATATACAATTAATTAGTATTACTTAATAATAATTATTGTTAATAATTATTAATATATAATTAATGGTTAATTAATAATAAGTATTGATATATAATTATTAAAATAATATATAATTAATAATAAGTATTGATAAATAATTATTAATTAGTAAATTAGAATTGAATAATTATTTAAATACTATATAATTAATAATTCATAATTTTAAGGCACTAATGTATATATATATATACATATATACATTAATATATATATATATATATATATATATATATATAATATTATTAATAGTTGTATGTTACCTATAGATATTATAATTATAATTTATATATATTCCCATATAATGTTTATATTATATATGTATACATATTATAATATTTATATGTGATATATGTGTATTTATCACTTTTACTTTTGCATTCGAACTGACCAGACGTGTTTTAATTCATACAAATGTAGCATAACAATTTCTATTCATACGCAATTATTTGATTTCTATAGAATTTATCAATAATATTCTGCACATTATATTTAAATCCTATACACTACACATATTGTGTTTCGTATAGTGTACACTGTGTATAGTGTGCACTATACAAGATCGTACACTACGTTCTACGTTCCTGGATATATCCCCTAGGACTTCATGCACGGGTAGCTGGACTACCCTTTTTCACTGAGGTTATGTAACTACTCACGTGTTCTATTCGCTGCCCTCATTGCCCTTAATCTTTGAGGTACTGGTCCTGTACTGAAGAATCGGTCGCATATCCGTAGAATCTACCCGCACGAAGAGTTCCCACTGTACTGGAGAATCTATCATATACGTGGAGTCGACTTAACTGCTTACTATATTATTATATAATACCTATAGATATAACGTTACTCGAGCTAATCTATTAGCTAGCACGTGTCTCTATTATGGCAGTTGTATGTCATTATTGCAAAGAACCTGCTTCTAGCTCTGACCTACCATGTATATCGTGTAAATCATTCTACCATCATGTATGCCTCTTCCCAGCATCAATTATATCCAAATCATGGACACATATCAATGGTCCCCCTCCATCATATGCCCTTGCCATTTTTTCTTCCCCTAATTTCACATTTACATGTCCCTCTTCCCTCCTAAACACCTCATCAAATACATCCACTACATTCTCCTCTCCTCTAGTTACCCCTACTCCTATACGTCCCACTAGTCCCCCCATCCGAACCCCTATACCTGCCCAATGTCATATACCTAAACTTATGGAACTTAAGACTTTCCCCCCATCCTTCTCAACCGCTAATCTCCCATCATCTTTCCCTTGTTTACCTTTTAATAAATCCTACGCATCTGCTATTAGAATCTCCTCTTCTCCTACCCCTATTCAATCTCCTAACGTCCCCCTTATACCTCATTCTTCTACCCATCCTATAATCATCCCATACCCCGTAAACTTCTACTTAATAATATTCTAGGTAACTGTTCACTTGTTATTGAACATTTAAAACAGTCTGATATGAATATTGATTACATTTCATCAATTTTAACTCATATGTTACTCCCTAAAATATCCATTTCTATAGTCACATTTAAAAATCACATTGCAATAATCCAGTTCTCAAATAAAACATTCCGTGACAAATTTTTCAGACGATTTAGTTCCTTTAAATCAAATCCCAGATTCTCCCATCTATATTTACGAAACTCCCTTCCCTATAAAACCCGTTTGTTAGGCAAAGTCCTTTACCATGCTTATAAATTGAAAATGACCCCTATAAATACAAAACCTATATTTAATACTCATACAAATTTATTTGAAATTCGCACTATATCTAATTATATAGACTGGTCACTACCCCCAATTACCTGAGTTACTCTACCCCTCTACCCCAAAAACTGGGTATCTTCCTACATTAAATATATATCTTCCATTCCCTTATCTAGTAATTATTCCCTTAATAATAATTCCGTCCCCCAACCAACTAATCCTCCCGAAAATTCCACTCCCCTATTTCCGATTCCTCACCTAGTAATCCTTCCTCAAATACCAACTCCCCTACCTTTGTTCCATCACCTAGCGATCCTTCCTCAAATACTAATTCCCCTACTTCTGATCAACCTATTATTATGTCCGCAAATATCAATTCTTCTACCTCTGTTCCACTACATAATTCATCTTCCTCTAATTCTGTTCCTGATTCACAACATATTTCTTCTTTATCTCCTCCTTCCCACTCTACACATGATTTATCTGACAATTCAACTACTTCCACATGACTAAGTGTAAGAATGGCTCTCATCAATATTCGATCTCTTAGAGCAAATTCTCTTTTATTATTGGCCTACCTTAAATCATCGTCCCTCAGGCTAATTGCCCTCACAGAAACATGGATCTCACCTGATGACACTGATATTTTCTCCCTTTTTCTTGATATAGGTTACACACTCTCTATCTCTTCCCGCACTCATGGTCGTGGAGGTGGTGTAGGAGTTATCATACATCATGATTTACCTACCCCTACTTTCACCCATCCTACTTTTTCGTATAGTGATTGTCTCTCGGTTTCCTTTTCATTCTCCAAGGCGAACATTACATTTTCTATTTATATTATTTATAGACCTCCAAAACCTGATTATACTACGTTCTTTAATGAATTTAATGATCTCATTTTGAATATTCCAATCTCCACTAAACACCAGACCACTATACTCGGTGATTTTAACTATCATTTTCACTCAACCCAATATCCTCATTCAAGCTTCAAGTGTCTTACCGACTCCCTAGACATGAATCAAGTTGTAAATTTTCCTACCCATACAGCTGGGCATTCTCTCGACCTTATTTTTTGCAGGTCTCATGATTCATGTAATTGTTTAATTAATTGTACCAAATCTGATCTTCTAACAGACCATTTCATCATAACTTTTACAGTTATCCTCCCTCTGCTTCCTTCTCTATCCAAGAAACTCATTCATTATAGAAAAATAAAATCTATTAATATTCCTTTATTTTCCTCTGAACTTGTATCAATTCTTGTATCCCTACCCATATCCCCTGAATCTATAAACTCCACTCTATCCCTTCTTCGTGACAAATATTCCTCCATCATATCTACTACTATTTCCCTACATACTAATTGCCCATGGTTTACACCTCATCTTGTTAAACTCAAGTGATCTCTACGTAAAACTGAAAGAACATATCGTCGTATGTCTTCTCCTGAAAACCTTTTATCGTTTACTAATTATCGCAAATTCTACAAATCACAAATCATTAAAGCAAAATCTTCTTACTATATTAATAAAATCAATAGCCTTTCCTCCAATCCTCGTGCCACATTTGCCTTAGCTAGAAAACTTATTGCACCTGATCCCCCTTTACACATACCTTACATACCAAATATTCCTAAAAATAAACTCTGTAATGAATTTTCTAACTTTTTCTCGAATAAAATCCTATCTACTTGTTCAACTATTACTTCCCTTCACCAAAAATATAGCATCCCTTGTATATTAATCAGTAAACCAATTGATAAGTATTTATCTATATTTACTACTCCCTCAATATCTAACATTTACGACCTAATACTAAAATCCAATTCCTCCTCTCCATCTGATCCTATCAATATTTATACTGTTAAAAGTTTCGCTAGTACCCTATCCCCTTATTTGCATACTATATTCTCGTCTTCTCTCTCCAATGGAGTTTTACCCCCCTCTTTTAAACATGCTATCATTACTCCCATTCTTAAAAAAACCTATTCCAACCCTAATCTCTTATGTAACTACCGTCCTATCTCCCAACTTCCTATTTTTAGTAAAATACTTGAAAAAATAGTTGTCCATCAAATAAATAGGTTTATGTCACTAAACTCTTCCCATGATGTCCTGCAAAGTGCATTTCGTAAAGGTCATTCAACTGAGACTGCCCTCCTTCAAATCTTAAATAATATATATACCAAAGTTTCTCCCTCACTATGTTGTCAAATGGTTCTACTTGATCTATCTTGTGCATTTGACTCTCTTCGCCATGATATTCTTATCTCAAGACTTGAGATGATTGGAATTAATGGTAGTGCCCTCAAATGGCTTAAATCTTACATCCTGAATAGATCATCCTCTGTTAAATTCTGTGATTTCTTTTCTGATCCCCGTCCCTTACTCTATGGTGTCCCACAAGGTTCTGTCCTAGGCCCACTTCTATTCTCCATATATATAGCTCATACCATATAACCTATACGGTCTATTATATCCAAATTCCCTAACGTTTTCTATCATATATATGCTGATGATATCCAACTCTACTCATTCCTCTCTGTTTCTACTCCAGATAATTCTCAACTAATTGCGTGTGCCTCCTCTATTAAATACTGGCTTCTCTCCAATAACCTTTTACTAAATACTTCAAAAACTGCCCTCCTCAATATACCTACGAACTCCCCATCATTCCCTTCTTTTTATCTTGACAAAATTCTTATTTCACCTTCCAATTCAGTCCTCAATCTTGGTGTTATTTTCGACTCTGATCTATCTTTTTCTAGCCATATTTCTAAAATTTCTAAAGCAGCTAATTATCATTTATTTAGAATCAAATGTATCCGTAAACATATTACTCGTCCCCTATGTGTTGTCCTTATTAATTCACTTGTAATTTCTCGTATTGATTATTGTTCTTCTTTATTATATATCCTTCCTGCTTCTTCAATTGCCCCATTAAATAGAATCATCAGATCATCTATACGATCCATTTTCAATATTAAACTATCTGACCATTCCTATACTGACTCATTTCAAATTATACCAAACTGGTTTCCCTATAGAAAACGATCTCTAATTAGACTCCTTTCTATTACCCATAAATCTATATATTTTTCCATTCCTTCATATATGTTTGACCTACTTTTAATTCGCTCCACCACCCACAATACACGTTCAACTTCCAGTATCAATCTAATTATCCCACAGCCATCCTCCCTTAAATTCCAGAAACGCTCTTTCTCCTACATTGTCCCATCTATCTGGAATGCACTCCCTTCATCTATAAGATCTATTCAATCTCCCACCTCCTTTAATTCTCATCTCAAGTCATATTTATCCAGTATCTAATTTCATTATATTATTATTAACTTTTATATTTCATTATTATTACTTCCACATTGTTAGTTAGTTTATTTCACTTTGTTGTTGTGGTTGTTTTATTTATATTATTTATTTTACGTGCACTTACGAGGAGTGTTATCACTTTGTAACGGTGCCTAATAAACTATATTTCATCATCATATGTATATAATATACTTAATTTAATATTTGTATACTATATATATATATAATATATATTATATATTATAATAAATAAGTTATATTAAATGATCAAAATAATAATGTATTTATTGTAAAATTCTAGGTTTTAAAGATTGTTATTAATTTATATTTGCCTAGTTGTAAACCAGTTGTAATTTTATAATAATGCATAATATATAGTATAATATGGTATAATATAGTATAATATTAATATGATTATTTCATACATTTCTAAAAAAAATGCCTTATGTTAAAATATTATATTTAATTACATATTATATATACGACTTGAATGCCGATTTATAATATACATGTAGTACTAATGGTATATGTATATTATAACAGGATATATTACTACTTATTAAATTATTACTGCAGTAAACACATTAATTTTGAATGTATTTAAATTACTACTGGTATATGTATGCAAGGTTATGCAGTGTTATACAATTACAACTGAGCAACAACATATTAATAACAATCTTTAAAACCTAAATTTGTATTATAAATACATTATTATTTTGAATATTTAATATCAATTATCGATTATATTATATAAATTATAAAATATAATATGGATCAATCGAGTAAGCTGTACGGAGGACGAAACGAGTGACGAAACGAGTGAAAACGGATGACCGTCGATTTAAAAATCGAGTGACAGAAAAAAGACATTTCGTGTAATTTATTAAAAGAAAATTTATTTATTTTATAATTAATGTTTATAATTATAGTATAGTTTAATACTCAAAAGAATTGTTGTTGCTCATACTAAAGTTTATATTGTTTATATAATATATACTAAATGATAAAACGAATGATTTGTTACTTTTTAAATTATTATTACAATGATATATATATACTAAAGTTTATATTTTTAATAATTTATATTATATATATTGAATGATAAAACGAATGATTTTTTACTTTTTAAATTGTTATTACAATGATATATATACTAAAGTTTATATTTTTTATTAATTTATATAATATATATTAAATGATAAAACGAATGATTTTTTTACTTTTAAAATTTGTATTACAATGATATATATACTAAAGTTTATATTTTTTATTAATTTATATAATATATATCAAATGATAAAACGAATGATTTTTTTACTTTTAACATTTTTATTACAATGATATATATTATATAATAATAAATTAAAGTAATAATACAATAATATACAAATAATAAACTTGTAAACATCGAGAGACAAATCAAAATACATATAATATATAATAACAAATTAAAGTAATAATACAATAATATACAAATAATAAACTTGTAAACATCGAGAAACAAATCGAAATACATATAAAAATAATAAACTAGTAAATGATATATATATATATATATATATAGTATCAAACTATAAAATTAAGTATATTATATACAAATAAATATTATAAAATTACAACTGGATCACAACTGCGTTTTAGTACATCCCATAATATTAATATATAATTATGCATAAAGGACATAGAGCTAGAGAGCTTTTCTCTAGCTCTATGATAAAGGATAACACTTAACAATTATATAAGTATATATGTTTATATTTAACAATAAGATTATTATATTACCTTATTAAATCAACTCATAGTATATATGATATATACTTTAAATATTTGTACGTTGTCTTTAAAGGAAGTAGTATAAAAGGAAGTGTACATATAAGGAAATAAATAAACAATACCGTTAATTTCAATTTTCGCGTCATACACGATGACCTGCGCAGTAGATGATGCAATGGGTGATGCAATGGGCGACGCCCTTTGGGCGTGTCTTGTCGTAACGTTTAATTTCATACATTATCACGACATGTATGCTATGATACAATCGTGTTATTCTATGTACATCTATTTATAGATATGTGGTAGAACAACTATGAAATATCTATGAATATCTATAATATATGTGTGTGTGTGTTTGTGTGTGTATATGTGCGTGTGAATATATATATATATATATATATATATATATATATATATATATATATATATATACTATACTATACTATAGTATCAAAGTATAAAATTAAGTATATTATATACAAATAAATTTTATAAAATTACAACTGGATTACAACTCCGTTTTAGTACATCCCATACTATTAATATATAATTATGCATAAAGGATATAGAGCTAGAGAGTTTTTCTAGTAGTACTACTTTTCTCTAGCTCTATGATAAAGTATAACACCTATCAATTATATATGTTATATTTTTATATTTAACAATACTATTTTATATTACCTTATTAAATCAACTTGTAATAAACAATCTAAATATTGATAAATTGTCAATATAGGAAGTTTAATACATAGGAAGAATTATCAAATAATGAAGTAATTAATCAATACCGTTAATATCAATTTTCGTGCTAAACACAATTCCACAATAACACACTCATCGATATAAAGAAAGTCACTTTCTTTATATCGATGAACACACTTACCTGCGCACTGGGTGTAGTGGGTGACGCAATTAGCGTGACTTTTCGTAATGCTCCATTTCATACAGTATTTACGACATGTATGATATAATACATTCGTGGAATGCTATGAATCTCTATTTATAGATATATATGTAGTAGAAAAACTAGAAAATATCTAATATTTATTACGTATTAATTAATTATATTATTTATAGTTATTTTACCTAATTATATCTTATATACATATTCCATTATAATAATGTATATTTACAAACTAATGAACTAATTAGTTCATTAGTGCATTAGTACTTTAATGTGGGATGTGAAATAAATCACAGAAATATTAAACAGAAATAAGTGTATAAATTAACACTAATAGATGGTATATATATATATATATGTTTGTGTATGTGTGTGTATGTGTGTGCGTATGTATATATTATACAATTATATTGATATATAATTCTATTAATAATAATTATTATTGATAAGAGATATATTTTATAAAATATAATATTTCACTATAGATATCGCTGTTGTAATATCCAATGTATTTATTTGACTTATACAATTGTATATATTAATATACAAATTTGAATATATATTGAATACATAAATTAATGATATCCAAAGTGTTTATTTGACCTATAAAATATACAAAATTGGAACATACATTGAATACATAATATATTCATATCCAAAGTGTTTATTTGACCTATAAAATATACACTGGTGGAACGTTGTTATATATTTTACGTTGAGGCGCAACGAGTTTGGTTGCTTGGGTTATATATATATTATTAATACTGTTTCTTTAAAAAATAAATTCATTTCATTTCAAGACTAGAGATCAAGATACGTGGTGTGCGTGTGTGTCTACAACTGTATACTTATACATAGATTATCAAATATCTTTGGTAACACTCCACTAAATCATGTGTATTATCTATGAATGTCGTCGAGTATTTGCTTCAAGAATGTGACTAACTTCCAGTTAACCTGATAACTATATAATAACTATAATATGCATTTCTATAGACCAGTATTAATACTAAGTAACCTATTAAAAATATATGTATATAAATATATAGACTAATCATATAATATAAATTATTCTATATCGTAAACACTACAAAATAAACCATCAAATATACATTAACGCACGTTATATCACATTTGTCATATTAATCTCTATCACGCAGCGAGTTGCGTGGACCAAGATTATAAATACTTTTGTGATTGTACCGATATTTGGAAAGGAGCAAGATGTAATATTCTCAAGAATGGATGCGAGCTCGTTCATGAATGTTCAAATAATTCTTTGTGTAGTCCTTTGCCCAATGAAAAGTATCGATGCATTTGTATGAAGGGTAACTATGAAAGCTACCCTTTTTATAATATATACTTATTAATTATGTAATCATTTACATATACATTCTATGTATATAATTATATATTTTTGAAATATAAAATTGATTTTATATTATATTATATATATATATATGATTTGTAGATTTAAAATTATGTGATTTTTAATATTTCGAATATATTCTTTAATTGCCTAGAGTATTGATACTACAATTTATATGGATATAATAATTTTTTTATTAATAACATTATTATAAATATAATCTATAATTCATGATATTATATGTAATGAATATATATTCTGTCATTAAACCATGTTTAGTAATTATATTAGATAATATTAACATAAAATTAGTAATTTATATGTAATGTATATTGTATTATATTATATATATCTAAATATATATATATATAATCATACCAGATTTTGTAGACATTTCTTGCAGAATATTAACAATTTGGTAGACATGATTATTTGGAGGACAATTTCGTGTCCAACAAATAGTTAGGGCAATAGTTTACCACTTTTGGTATAAATTGTACTTATAATAACATTATATCATTAATATATTTGAACTATATTTATATATTTTTTATTAATTATATTGAAATATAGAGAATAAGTGAGTTTAAATAATGATTTAATTAACACTCTATATATATTGGATCCATAAATATAACTATTTAGACATACCATTTTTAATGAAATATATAGTATTATTGGATATATGTTTATAGGGTGTTGATATATTTACTATTTACATTACTCATGGATCATATATAATACATCAACAAATAAAATATGTCATTCATATTCAATATATATTTTTAATTTATTTATTTATTTAATTATTTATTTATATATTTAAAAATAATTGCACGAGCGCGTAATTTGTTCTTATCATTAAATATAGAACATAACTTAAAAAATAGTAAAGTTAGATCGAATTCATTATGCAAGAAGTATATAAATTTTTTTTTTCCACAAAATCATAAATTATACATAATATATATTTGGTAGAGATTATTTTTATATGTTTTTTATTATTAATTATTTTGAAAAAATAATTGAATATATACAAAGAGTGTATCATAATTAATTATTATTAATTAATATGTACATTTTCAGCTTTATATCTATCTTTTAAAAATTGTCCTCCAAATGATTATATTTTGCATCGTCTACCAAATGGCCAAATGACTATATATAGTGTATTATTAGTTATATTAATGAATAGTATTGATATAAATATATTCTGAAATAATATCTTATATTTTCTGATAAATTATTATTACATTACATAATCGAACATTACAATTAAGTATAATATATTATATTTATATAATAGTAAGCACATTACTAATATATTTAAACATATGATTAATTACTTATATAATACAATATAAATTAATTTAAAATATTATTATTTGTTAGTATTATTATGATAATTTATAAATTATATATATTTTTTTTATATCATATTCTTCATTCCTTTCTTCTATACTATATATCCTAAATAAATTCACTATTGAGATATTTAAATGGATCGCTATAAACTCGCTCTATCTAAACATTTAAAAAAGGAATCCATTATACCTAGAAGCTATATGCCTATTTCACCTCCAATAGAACATACTACTAATCATATCTACTCTATCACATTCTGTTCATCAATATGTGGGCTTCACATTCAATTTAACTATCACTCTCCACCTATATAATCGACATATTTCGTACCTCCAATTAATACTTATACAATATTTCAAAATCGTTACAATTACATGTTTTCATTATTAAAGTATTACTAAATTCACGTATTTTATTCTTAATTAATGTATATCTATTCTTCGTCGAATTACGTTATGTACAGTGTTCGAGATATAAAAATGTCATGTCGTTTAGTATATATATTATTAAATCTTAATAGAAATAATCATATAGGTCATATGTTGATCATCACACGAGCCGTACGATGGTAACAATTCAGATCACTAGTTATATAAATTAATCACTACTCCTCATATTTATATAAAAATTGTGATATTTTCGCTATTAGTTAATGAATATAATACTTAACGTGCATATAAAATATGTAATATATGATAATAAATAACATATTCGGACAACATTACTATTTAACTATTAATTAGTAACTATTAATGAGTAATGTATTTCACGTATTCAGGTTACCAAGGAAAGTTGTGTACTTCCGATCACATCTGCACTTACAACGACACCTGTAAGAATGGGGCAAACTGCTACCAACTAAAAGATCAACATCACTTCTGCTCGTGCCACATAGGAAAGTATACCGGTCTATATTGCGAAAACGAATTAGGTAAGTAATAAAGGTATATTGATTGGTTGCAAATAGGCTTATTGGGACGCTATATATACTGTAAAATATAAATATAAAATGATAAACATAATAATATTGTAGACAAAAATAAATTATTATACACTATAAAATGGATTAGAACAATAATGATGATATTGTATAATTCCGTATTGATAAATATGTACCAGCATACGTATCACTCTTCGAGTATTTTAGGAATGCGATTATTATATATTATCTAGGTTATTAATTTATTAATCGTATTCTATAAAAGTAAATATCATGGTAATAGTTCTACTAAACTGATATTTATTAATATAAACTATTGTTTCTCCATAAACGATTAGTTCTTATCCGCATTATGTCCACCTATAGCTGATATTGTATGTTAATATATTGGTAACATATGTTGTATTATTAGTTATATTGTTGTTAATTATTGTTTATTATATAAGCAGTAAGACGCGGGTTTCAACTTTTTCCGGCCCATTAAAATAGGTCTTAAAATAATATTTTGAAGTGATATTATATAATTATGTATATATATATATATATATATAAATGATTGGCTCTCTTTAAAACCATTGATACAAATAGTTTAGAAAAATGTACTTCATTTTATATATAGGATTATGGTTTACTACTACGACCTACTTTAGGATTATGATTCTTGAAACACTACTAAAATATTCATATAACAACACACATAGTTATTAGTAATGAGTCATTACCTATATAACTGATGGAGCTAGGGATATATGTGATAGGTAAAAGATTATTGTTAACTAATTTGTAAATTTACAAATATAAATATATAATATAGACGGTATTAATTGTTAATTGTAGGTTTATTATACCTACTACCAATAATTTAAAACATATATTTATTTTATTCTTTATCTTTAGGTAATCTATATGCATATCGTAATTTTTAATAACATTTATTTTAATGTAATACTTTTTAATAATACCCATGCACAATGCACAATGTGCATTGCACATATATTTTTTTTAAATCATTGAAGTTATTTTAAATACCTGGAATTAATACCAGAGTTATACAACAGGTAATAATAGTAGTGTTCGTTATAGGTTATATGACTAGAGTTCACGATACAAATATCCATAATTTATCATTTTCAAATATAAATGAATATTTATTTACTGAATATTGAATAAATATACAGAATGATATTCAAAAGCTATAGCTATATATACGTATATATATATATATATATATATATATGCATAGCTTACATTAAGAATATCCTTATAACAAAAATATCAAATGTTTATAGTATAATAATAATTATGAAATAAGATAATATAATAATAATGATGGTGTAATACACACATATTTATATCGAATATATACATTAATAAAATAATAATAATAATAATAATAATAATAATAAAATAATAATAATAATAATAATAATAACTACGACGTATTCACAAATACCTGATCATGTATTCAAGCTAGTTAATAATTTATGCAAGGTTGACTACTCTGAAATATTATATTTTACCAAGAAACATTCTAGAACACGTGGTCATGACTAAAAACTCCTGGCGAGTAAGTCACGAACAAAGTTCCAATATACAATAAAAACGTACAGATATTTTATAGTATATGTGAATATATTAGTATAATATATCAACAAAAGTAACATATATAAACTTTACTTTTTGTACATATACCATATGGTTTATAATATGTATTATAATGGATATGTAGTAATAATAGTGAGGGAAACAAAGTTGAAGGTTTTATTTGAAAAAAATTAATAAATATTGACATAGAAATAATATTAAGTCTATATTATTAATATATTAATAAGTTCAACTAGTATACTAGATATAGAAATAATATTATAGAAATAATTTAAAAAAATAATTGAAATAAATAAATGTAGTTTGGAGATATTCTGATAAATTAATATGTTATATTAATTAGTTATCATATTTTATTGGTATTTAGATATTTTGGAAATAAATATATATTAAATATTGAGCGAAAAACAGCGCAATTGTATATTGAAATATACCGTTATTAATTTATTGTATTATCAAGATAATAAAATTGTATACTAAATAATGCATGGATTATATTATATAAAATTAATTTATAAAATAATATGAATTATTGTTAGTTAGAATTGAAACAAATTAAAAGTATTTTCATTCCATTTTAAATCAAATGATAATTTGATATATTTTGTATGTGAATAATAGAAATTAATTTAGAAAGAGCCTAATAATTTATTGAATGAAATAATTAAAAATAAGTGTAAATAATAATATATTAAATAAATATATATATATATATAATTAATTTAGAAATATCCTAATAATTTATTGAATATAATAATTAAAAATAAGAATAAATAATAATATATTAAATGAATATATATATATATATATATATATATATATATATATATATATATATATGTAGTATTACAAATAAGGGGTTCGCACGAGTATATTTTCAATAGTTTTATTAGCAATTCGCCAATAAAAGACCTTAGCCAAACTAGTGCAAGTGTCAATTATTAGTAATATATATACGTACACTCCTTATCCGTCAACTTATTATCTAGAAGTCTCTATTATTAATCAGTAATATTTAAATGCGTGTGTTGTGCACGCACCGCATTCGCATGCCCTCTAAATATATCATATTTCCACTCTACTACATATATATATATAAATATATTAATAATAATATTAATAATTATTATTATTTATTACACATTTTTTTTTTTGTATTTTTAAAATATTATTATATTTTCTCATTTCTTTTAAATAGCTTAAAAAAAGGATAGAAATTGTATTTTGTTATCGTCAACAATATATCGTAAATAATATAATCATTAGAATACTTCTTAGAATATAAATATCTCCTATATATTATATATTATGTATATATTATAAAGTATACATGTTCATTAAATACGTTTCAGCATGTTATAAATTTTGCCGGAACGGAGCAACTTGTGTGGTTCTCAACAATAAACAAACTTGTCTCTGCCGAGGAAGAAATTATGGGCCTACGTGTGAGGAGATCAGATGTACGTTATTAGTATTATTGCTATAATATATGTTTACTTTTATTACCTATCTAGTAATGTGGTAATCATTTGTGATTATCAAAATATATTTTTATATATATTGTTTTTTAATTATATGAATATATATATATATATTAACGTATTTTATAAGTAAATTTAATAAGATATATTTAAAACGTATACTTCTTATAGAAACTATTTATTATCAAGTTTTTTAAATAAATAATGTACATTACTATAATAAAGGTAATTTTCATAAGAAAATAGTCTAAATTCATGTAAATTACCTAGAATATATCTGTCCAACATTTGGTGATTAAAAATATACAAGAAAGGTGTATAAAATTTATAAATTCATTAAATGTGTTTTAATTAAAAATATATTTATTTGTAAATTGAAAAAACTTATGTGACATTCTATATAATTCAATTTATATTATGTTATAAAAAGTTTAGATATCAAAATATATAAATTAATACAAGAGTCTACATTAATTTAAATATGAAATTTCATACATGTATTAATACATACATACATACATACACACACACATATATATATATATATATATATATATATATATAGATATTATAGTGATTTTTAAATTTAATTAATATTTGTATTAAATAGATAACGGGATTGTCCGTATTCGGTACCCATGTCCGAATACTGACACCATGTATTATAATACGAAAACCCTATATACCATTAGATAAACTATATATTATTGATAAACTAATCAGATAAATTACAATTACAATATTTATAATTAATTTTATGGATAATTTAATATAATTTAATTAGTAATTAATTTATTAATTTTTATTTTGGATACAAGTTAATTTCTAAATAATACAAAATTTTAGAGTTAGCTTCATTGGTGGTATTACTATTATAACACACGCTATTTTTTATGAAAATCAGAATAGTTCACACGCTGCGCGCTGATTGGTTATAGGATGGTCGTAGGAATACATATAGAGTATCAGTATTATGGATTTACATGACCTCTAGATATATGGTTATAACTTAATTGATATTTGATAACCAATATAGTAATTATAAATATAATGTTTAGAATGCTTTATTTTTTAATAATATATAGTTATGTTTTATCGATATATTTGTATATTCTTAAGAAGGTTTTAAGTTAACATTATTTACATAAATATAAAAACGTAAAAAAAATCAGTTTATTGGATATATCAGCATTATTTTATCTAATTAAAAAATTAAAAAACATACTATTTATATAATTATGAATATTTTATTCAATAACATTTTTTTTCTTGTATTTATGGTTTCTGAGATACCTAGAGTGTCCGTATACGGGCATTGTCCGTATTCGGTTACTTTCCCATACACACTCACACGCACACACACACACACATATATATATATATATATATATATATATATATATATATATATATATATATATATATATTTATATATATATATATATATATATATATATATATATAATTACACATATGCATGTATATACTTATATAATTATTCATATGTGTAATTAATTTAATGAATATAAATAATTTAAATGAATATAATTTTACAGATTCGAGGCAGCATTTCACTCTAATCGCCAAAAACAAAAATATCCCATGGAACAGATTAATACAATTTCTGAATACACTGAAATACATTGTAGATGAACCGGATTTCGAAATATCCATGATTAGAAACCAATGCAATACATCACTAGGGTAATAATAATAATATACACTATTGCATGCATACATGTTTTAGTGTTTACTTATGAAATAATAAATAATATTAGAACTATCAAATTTGTCATCAAATATTTTATCTTTATTTCAAAGTAAAACTTAACTAAATTGATACCATTATTTGTTTGTTTTATAAATATTTGTATTATACTTCTATAGATATGTTAATGTAATTATAGTCTAACAATCATATTAATCTATTTCTGTATTTAATTTTTTTTCACTTATTACATTCATGGTCTCTATTTTTTTGAATAATTTAGAAGTATTTGGAGTATTAGAAGTAACATTTATATGATCATATTTTAAGTTTATTTGTCTAGGTGAATCAAATATTTCACATACGTTATCTAAATATAAAAAATATTGTAAACAATAACTTGTATTATATACTTATATATATATATATATATATATATATATTATAAACTCTTTAAATATATTATATATCTCTAACATAATTTTAATTCAAAATAACCAATTCATAAATGTATTATACTATTTATTCCTATAAAAGTTTATATTTATATTACCTCCAGAAATAAATCAAGTATTTATATATATATGATGCATTTTGATGAAACAAATAATACTTATTTAGGAAGTATACATATATGACGTATATTATGCGTTGACATCAGTAAAAACAGCCAGAAATAGGCCTATTTTTATAGTCCGATATTGACTATTTGGAAATATTCATTTTTAAATATTTACTAGATATCGGTTAGTTAAATATTTAGTATTTACTAATAGGTAATTTATATATAAACGCAAGTGTGCCAACCTTCCCGATATTGGTCTGTAAATATAGCCGTTAATACATAATATGCCCGATTTTAATTTTCAACGATATCGGGCTATAAACATATGGCCAATATAGGGTTGTATTATTTGATTTGAAGGCAGCTTTACACTTTTATTAAATAATATAAATATGTGTAATTATATAATTATAATAAATTAACCATAATCATGCTCGTCATATTATTTAATTTAACCACGCCCCTCATTGAAATAGAATCGAGGAGACCCGAACGTTCGACTTGACTTCACGGAATTTCAGTACAAACTGCATCAATGTTCCAGGAATAATCAGATATCATGATCTCTGTCAGAAGTTGAGGAATGCCCTTGAAATGTTTCGCGAACAATATAAAGATTTTGATGACTTTGTAGATTCTGAAAACTGCGAATTCGAAATATTTCCAACGGATGAATTAGTAGATTCTCGAGCAGAGGTTAGTAAACTTAATAATTCTGATATTATATATAATGAAAATAGAATTGGGTCAAAGACATTACCTAGGGGTGGTATTGTGTGTCATTGTGTTAACTCTATACTATATTCAATAATTGGTAGATATGCGAGGTACGGTAGGTATACTTAATCATATTTGTATTAAAATACCTGACATCGCGTAACTGTTCATATGAAAATATACTTTATATAATATGTAATACCTATGTAATATGTAATAACCTATTCCATATTTAAATATACATGATACCTAACGTAATTATCATTCAAATATAAATTATATATTATATAAAAGATAATCTAATTTTTAAAATACATTTTAAATATTTGGTATTCAATATAACTTTTTTAAATTTTCATATGTTAGTTTATTATTGGGTTATAATAAAAAAGAACATAGATATTTTATATTAAAGACCATATGTATATATATGTAATATATATAGTTTGATAACAAAATCATTTAAATTTTAAATCTCAATATCTAAGTTTTTAATAAAAGGGATGTTATCCTTTATCTAATTATTATTTTTTAATTTAATTATTATTAATATTTTTAACAAATTTAATTTAATAATTGCATGTCAGTTAATATAATAAGTATAAAAATATATTGTCATGAATATATTCTTAATTATTACTAATTATATGATTAAAAATAATTTGTATTAAAATTAATAATTTGTAATCATTTTAAAATTACATATCATGTAATTTAAAAATAACATTATGTTCTGAATAATTTGTATTAAAATTCATAATTTATTATTAAATTATATTAATAATAACCATAAAATATGTTTAATATTAAACATTAATATTACACATAATAATTTTAATATTAACAATACGATTGAAATTTAATTTTAAATATAGTTCAGAAATTAAAATTATTATTTTATATAATCTATATATTATAAATTATTCATATATAATATATATATATATATATATATATATATATATATTAATACTTAATAATATAAATAGAGAGAAGATTTTACATTCATAATTATATTGGATATAGTGTTATTGATAATAGCCATTCTACTGGGTATGATCATTATTAATCTTAAAGTTAATCCGTTAGTTATATAATTATTATATTAGTATGATTGTTACTTCCTTATTTGTATATATTATATATATATATATATATATATATATATATATATATATATATATATTAAATGGTAAATCTAAGTTCCGGGATGGGATGAAAGGACTCCACCAAATAAAAATAACAAATAACAAAATAACAAATAACAATATATATATATATATAATGTAATATAATATAATTTACTATTATAATAATGTATAATGTTAATATTATTAACTATACATATATGAACAAAATACTTTAATTAACATGATCATTGAGTGTACATAATATTTTTATATTACGAATATTTATTTGTGATAACAAATATATTAGATATACATAATAAAATTGATTCTATTTATTTTTATAATTATTTTTTTTAATAATTAGTATACATGTATACTGTAATGCATTACATATATTTTGGGAAATATAAAAATACAATTATTTTAAAACAATGTTTTAATTTTAAATGAATAAACGATCTGATTTTACATTTATGATAAAAAATAATTTCTATTATTTACTAAATAATATTTCTATTATATTATTTATCCAGAAATATAATAGATTTAAATTAATAGTATATAATATACTGATTTATATAATAGTGAGAATAATAATAACAAAATAAACGTTATTTGTGACCTATCCCACTATTTCACGTCAACTGTTAATAACACTATTTTAATGAAGTTGCATTAACATATGTTTGTAAATAGATAGTCATTATGATATGTTTGTAAATAAAAATTCTGTCAATGTTCGAAAATTCTAAGTAATAGCAAAGCCCTTTGGTCTTTGGTAATAGTATATTCGTAAACAATAGACATAACTATATTAATTAATACTGAATTGATATATACATGTATTTTAAATATATTACTTAATAAATAAAGTATTTTATTTATATTTAATTATTTATAGTTTAATTATTTGATTATATATTATCTAATAATATATAAAAATATAATATAATATACAAATTCTAATAATTAATTATGTACATAATTATGATCTTATAATGTAATGTGGGAATTAATTATTAAGAAATTAATAAAAACAATTGATAAATCAAGTAATAATAAAGATTAAAAAAGTAAATCAATCGTATATAGATAGTAACATAACATATAATATATCAATTAAGAACATTGAAATATAATAAATAATCTCATAAATAAAAGAAAATTAAACAATCTCCAAATTATATAATAGACGAATTCGAAGTTAATACAATAATTATAAACTAAGGAATTATATTATAAATACAAATCAATCCCTACATTTTTTATTCACAAAATTTATTAATATCTAAACACAATAAATATTACCTCTATCAAACATTAATACATGAGATAAATTCTATAATAAAAAATAATTAATCAAAAACCTAGAGATTATTAAAAATTTCGAAATATAATATTTATTCTTCACTAAGTTATATTTGTAATCTATCGTAAACAAATGTACCTATCATAATGAATTTATCATTCATTAAATCCATTAATAAAAAAAATAACATCCTTAATATATACACAAATAGGTCAATATCAATTATAAGTAAATTATCATAAATACTAGAAAACATAATTATTATAATATGTATATTATTTGCTATTATATATATTAATATATCTAATGTAGGTTAAAGCGTAAAGTTATATTATATTCTATTCCGAAATTAAGCATCGATTAGTTAAAGGATTTTATTGATAATTTAGAAGATTATCCGTATAAGGTTTTTTCACTATATTTATAATAATTTGATTATATCTATATATAATTATATATTATTTATATAAATATATCAGATATATATATATATTAATTTTATTCCATATATAAATATATCTTATAAATATTCTTATCGGTTTTACACATTTTTCTATCATTAATTTGTATTTTTCTCTGTGTATTATTCATAATAATGTCATAATTAGTTCAATTATGTATTTAATATATAATAGTTCTTATTCATCAAATGTTATATATAATTTAGACATCAAATTATAATTAATTAAATATATTTAATATCCCTTAAGGTTACTACTGTTAACTTAAGTTTTAATAATATATTAAATTTAATATAATATTTTTATTTACGCCTTTTATTATTCTATTATATTTCCTCTGTCTCTCACCAACCACTCCTCTATATAATGGAATATTAATAACTAACTAATTAAATATTAGTAATAGTGATCTATAAATTTAGTATTTACCATCGAGTAAAGAATACTTTGTTAACGTTTAATTCTGGTTACACATGTCCTTACTATATATTTATATATATATATATATATATATATATATATATATTTATATATTTTATACCATACATATCTATATAAATTATTCCTCGTATGATCTATATATACCTAAGAATACAATTTATAAAAATGATATTCCTTAGATACGATCAACTAAAGAATCGACCAATCTAAACCATTCTATATCATCATAAAAGTTAATCATTTCGAAAATAATAAATTTAATTGAATTAAAAGTATATACTTTTTATGGATATCCATACTTATTTATCGGTCCCAATTATCGTAACAATTATTATAATTATACCTACTATTATATTACTTGATAGGCTGTTTATTATAATGGATATACGTTAAAATATACAAATACACACGTACATATATTATTAATCTGCCCTGGTTGCTCGGTAAACTAAGTAGATAGTTAGATAGTAAGTAATAGATTAGCAGTAAGAGGTTAAAAAGATGATATCCTAAGCAAGTCATTAAAATAGATCTTATAATATATTTAGAATCGATCAAATATAATCATGATTAAAAAGTATAATTCCATCATTAAATCACGGATATATTAATATCAGAGGGATTCGAAGGAACATTATATCAATTTAAATATGTAAAAGTAAAAACACTAAATAATTTCCTAGATGAAAGGATTCCACAAAATAAATTAAATAACATTGAAACTATATAAATATATAATTTTAAATTAATACAATAATAGTATATTTATATATATAACGACTTCGGATATACATTAGAGCCATTTGGTTACAAGTTAATAACAACTTCATCTGAGTTCCTGGATGGGATTAAAAAACTCCATGAAAATAAAACAATTTTAAATAATTTGTAAATAATATATATATATATATATATATATATATAGAACCTGGATAGATATTGAAGCAAAGCTTATGATCATCCGTTGGAAAAAAAAGTATGAGTATAGTAATAAATTAACTATGGAGATTATATTGTAATGGTAAAATATAAGTATTATAAAACTTTAAAACAAAAAAATTTAAAAATAATTGTTATAAATAAATTTAAATTTGTAACAAAAACTATGAACGGGTAAGATAAAAAATTGTTCAAGTCTGAAACAACATAAGATGAGCATGACCCAATAAACAATACACCACAATCATAGCTACACTTGCCATAATAATATTTGCAATGTTAATACCCATGCAAACTAAAACAATCCGAGTTATATTCACTAATCCAAATCCTCTCATCGATTAAATACAAGAATGAATAATATTCATATCATGAATCCAAATTTAAAATATATAAAAGGTATTGAACCACAATATTAAATTAAAATAAGCATATTTAGTATATAATATATACAAGTAATTAAGTTATATTCACTAATCCAAATCCTCTCATCGATTAAATACAAGAATGAATAATATTCATATCATGAATCCAAATTTAAAATAGATAAAAGGTATTGAACCACAATATTAAATTAAAATAAGCATATTTAGTATATAATATATACAAGTAATTAAAGTGTAATGTCATTAATGTATACATTTTACTGTACTCATAATTTCATATTAAAATGTCATCATTATTAAATAACATATAAAATAGAAATTGATAGAAATAATAATATAAAATAGTATAAATATAAAAATATAATATAAATATAAAAATAGTAAATAAGATAAGAAAGTGATAATTAAAACAATATAAAAAAATTAGTAAAACATTAAAAAAATGTTTATATTTGTTAACGTCTTTTTTAAAAGTGATAATATTTTTTTTAATATTGATCATATTATAATAATAATTACGTAATTTTGGGCCAATAATTGAAATACAAAATGATTTTATATCAGTTCTAATTTTTTTCCTGAAAATGTATGTTTTCTGCCAGAAATAAACAATTTTTGTATGTTATTAGTAAGAGTATTTTTACTTGCTTAAACATAACATTTAAAGTATTTAATTTAACTATTTCAGTAAATTTCATTATAGATTATAAAACTATTAACATATTTGAAAATTAGTTTAATTACTCGATTTCGGAATTTTGATATTGGCTTAATATTACTTTATAACCCCATATATGTGATCAATAATTAAGATTACATTTAAAAGTTGCGTAATAAATTAATATTAAACTTTTTTCGTTTAATTTATACTTGATTTTATTTAATATGGCAATAGATTTTGATAATTTTCTTAATATATTGGAAATATATATTTTCCAATTTAATTTATCATCGATAAATAAACCTAAACATGTGATATTACTATTTTATTCTATAGGAATAGTATTAATAGTAATATTTAATCTAATATATGAATGTGAATTTATAATATTAAATAGACTTTCTGTAGATTTTTGTATAATTATAGACTATTTATTTATACCTAGCCATTCATATAATATATCTAGATATTCCTGCATAATATGTTCAAGATTTATAGTATTGTCACTTTTAAAAATAATATTTGTATCGTCAGCAAACAATATTATCTTAACCTTATTAGAAATATTTGTCATGTCATTAATATAAATTAAAAATAATAGTGGTCCCAATTCCTATCCTTGTGGAACATCACAATTAATATCTAGCAATGTAGAATTTGCTTCATGAATATTTACATATTGTTTTGCGATAATTTATGTAACTGATTAGTAACTTTAATGCAGTATCCCTCATTCCATATAATTGTAATTTCTTAATAAGTATCGGATGATCTATTGTATCAAATGCTTTTTTTAGGTCAATTTAAATAATAGAACATTTATCACATTTTTCTAAAGCGTCAGTAACAAATTCAATTATATCAATTAAAGCATTAGACGTTGACATGTTAGCCCTAACACCATATTGTAAATCACTTATAATATTATATTTATTTAGATAACTAGTAATTCTTACTTTAAAAAATGTCTTTATAATTTTAAATAATTAAGGCAATTGTGAAATTGGTCTATAATTTCCCGCACTCAATTTATATATATATATATATATTTATTTATATACATATTATAATTATCTATACCCACAGGTACTGATAACGAAGTAATGATAATGTTAATTATTCGAAATATATTAATAATAATCAGAATTTAAAATATCTGTGAATAAATATTATTTAAATTAATAATATTTATATTATTATTTAATTATAAATATATTTAACATATATTACACTATTTAACATATATATATATATATATATATATATATATATATATATATATATATAATGTATAATACATTATACTTGTATTAAAAATATACATATAATATTGCACTCTGACTCTCTATATTTGGTAAAACAATCGCACACCAAGTATACCTAATATATATATTATTCGTGTAGGTGGAAAATCATGAGAGTCGTAAGTCGCGACCAGTCACCCTATACATCTTAAGGAAGTATCGTCATTCTTAAATATTATTTATTTTATATTAAGATATTTTGTATAACAAATGCACGTATATTAATATGTTATTTGTATTGTAGCACAATTTCAAAGAAAAATATGCATTTAAATGCTATAAAATAGTGTTTGATAGATCAAATAGATCAAAAATTGTCAAGTATACTTATACTATATATTATAATATATAAAAATAAAAAATAAACATTAAGGGACGCGTTACCATTGTTTTTTTTGAAAAAAAATTGAATTTCAAATTTTGTATTAATGTAAAATTTTAATACTTCACATATTATCTTTTATGTGGTGTTTAAATTATGTTCATTACATTATTCATTTATTCATGTTAATATTATATTATTTGTACCTGTATATTCATATTGTTTATATTCATATATTATATTTGAAACTCGATTTACTCAGAATAATTATTTGTGACCAATCATGCTGACATAACTGATATTAACTTTTGTACAATTGAATATTTTTTCTTTATTTTTTCAATATGACTAGATAAAAACTGTAAGATTAAAGTTATTTGTCAACATTAAAAAATATTTATTTACAAAATTTTAATTAGCAATTTAGTTGGAAAACTAAAATTTTTTATCAGATATTTCAAGTATTTTTTTTAGAAACGTATAATATAAAGATGTGTAAAGATCTATAAATTTCAACATATAATATAAAAATATGGAATATTATTAATTTATTAAAAAAAAAAAAAAAGAAAGTGAATATTTTTTGAGTTAATAGATTTCTAAAAATAGCATTTGTTCGTATCTTTTACATGTAAACCAAACGATGGTATTGTATCCCCTTAATAAAACTAAAACTACAAAAAAAAACTAAAAACAGACCATAAAGGTCAAGAAGAATAAATATATGACAATATAATATAAAGAATAATATATATTATTATTATTATTATTATTATTATCAGATTTAGGCAATGCCAAGGTAATTGTAGAAGCAGTGTTGCTTATCGAGACAATTACCCCTTTATTAACATGATAAGTTTCATTATAGATAATAGTTATAAATAAATAATAATTTTATAATATTATAAGATAAGATAAGATATATTTCATTATTGCAATCATTGCGAGAGAAAAAAAAAACAATAAAAGGACAAATAAAATGTTCAGACGATTTCGAGGTATTTAACCTTATGACTTCCTGTTTACATATATATGATAAAAATAAATAAAATATATAATAATATATAATTAAACTTATCATGTAACTAAATGTAATCATCATATAATAATGTAATCATGTAGGGGAAATATGGGTAATGTGGCCATGCGGGTAATGTGGCCACTTGGCGTATCTCATAAACTATAAGTCCAATCAAAAAAAATATATATACATGAAATATGCGCATTAGTAAGCATTATTCAAATAAGTAAAAATAATTTGTATATCTATTAATAAAAAAAAATGATGTAAAAAATACAAAAAAATCGATTTACTTTTTAAAAAATTGAAATAAAAGTTTAGTAAAACATTTATTAAATCACTAATATATAATATAAATTGAAAATTAATGTTGGGTGTTAAAGAACTATTTAATTTTAACAAAGTGTATAAGCAATTTATTTTAGTAAGTAATATTCATTATTATATAGGGTAAATATCGTGATACATCGAAGCGGGTAAGTTGGCCACCTTTTAGAGGGTAATGTGGCCACTTCAATATGATGTAAGCCAATCATATGATCAGCCATATGATTTAAGCCAATCATATGATCAGAAATAAATATTTTTATATTTTTATAAAATTGCGTGCGTCATTATATGAAAACGTTGATAGAATCAACATCTACTATATCCTAACCATACAAATATATTTTCATACATATTATAATCGTGGTATAAACTTTTAAATTTAATTTAGTATATTTATCATCTATTAACACAATTATAAAGAAATATATATATATATATATATATATATTTATATTATTTATTACATATATATTATATTATTTAATATATATATATATATATATATATATATATATATATATGATATGTGTATAAAACTTTACGTATACATATGTTTATACATATATGTTGTATGCATATATATTTATATATATATAGTTGTAGTAGTGAGTAAAGTAATTGTAGTACGTGTAAATTATTAAGTATATATACTTATATACTATATATAGTATAGTATTAATTATATATAATCAGGGAGCCTCCCTGATATAATATAATACATAAATATATATATATGTATTATATTATATTATATTTATATATGTATTATATTATATATACTTAATACTATACTATATATTAATACGTTACACGTACTACAAAATATATGTTTAAATATAAATACATAGGTACTGAATAACAATTATGATATGACAACCTATATGGACAAACATATATATATATATATATATATATATATATATATATATATATATATATATGTGTGTGTGTATACAACATATGCGTATAAACTTATTTATACATAAAGTTTTATTTGTATTTGTATATATGTATATGTATTATACTAATATATTTATCATGAGATATATTAAACTAGATTTAAAAATAAATAAATCATTTTCATGTTAATACATTATATAATACATTTTACTTTCGATATTGATTTTCTAAAGAATTTAATAAACTTAATTTAATTTTATGTATGTAATATAACTGTGATTTATAAATTTCAGTCATACTTGTTTATTGGCTTATTTGTATATTACATTTAACTTTTTTTACTTCATATTATGTAATTATAAAAATAATTTGTATTAATGTTGATATGATATTATTTTAATATATGTTGGTGTAATATATTTAATATATGTATACAATTATATATATATATATATATATATATATATATATATATATATATATAAATGGTTCTATATATTATGGTATATATATATTATATATATATATATATATATATATAAATATATATATATATATATACAAATGGTTCTATATATATATATATATAGAAATCAGATAATATAAATTAGTTATCTTTCTTATTCTTCTACTATTTTATCTAAGTATTATATCGCCATATTGTTATGACATACATTCATTTACTGCTGAAATTACTTTTTCCATATTAATAACATAATAATTAAGTTTAATGGTATACTAGGATATAGTCAATTAATGAATATAGTAATTTATAAAGTTAAAATGAAAAGCATTAATTTATCACAATTGCGTGTGTTTTGTAAATTTTACTTACTGTGATATCATTGGACTAAACTTGATATAAAGTATCTCCATCTAGTGGAATAATTCCATATTTGCAGGTAGCCACTTTACCCGCATTAGGTGGCAACCTTACCCTCCATGGAGGGTAATGTGGCCACCTTAATCATTACAATTATATATGCTAAAATGGAAAACTGATTCGGCAGTTCTCTTGCATATCATAAGATGTATCTATTTTGAAAAAAGTATCGTATTAGATCTAATATTTATAAAGTTATACAACATTATCTAAAAGTGACCACATTACCCATCTTTCCCCTATGAATATATTACTTCTTTGTATTTACGTTATACATAATAATGTTTTTTTATTAATTTTAATAGAATACTTAATTAATTTGTATATATATATAATCAAAACTCAGTGTATACTATATTATTAACTTAAATGCATATTATAGTATGTGTATAATGTATGTTAACCTATTTATTTATCTTATATGATTTTTAATTATGAATTATTAAATACAGGACAACGGGATAACAACTAACGAACAGGTAAATAATACAATATTATTTAATAATAATTACTATTTCCCCTAATAATATAAATAAATGATAAAAGTATAAAATTAAAAGCTAATAAATACATTAAGTAGTAACTAATATAAATTAAAATATAACATAGTGGAACTAAATATGAGATAGCCAACATTTAAAAGTAAAAGAAACAAGAGAAAAAAGAAAATAAATAAGATAATATATTAAATAAATATAGGTTAAACAATATTTGATGTTCATACAGAAAAATATATAACCAAAGTAATTTATTTAATGTCAAAAAATGTAAAAATAAAATAAAAGATAATACAATCTTAAAATCATATATAGTAATTTTTTAAAAGTCAGTTTTTTATAATGTCAAAATTTAATATAATGTCAGTATTTTTATAGTGTCAAATAAATAAAATAAAAATTTAAATAAATTATAAAGAAATATTATCATAAGTCAAATATATTAAATAAAATGTTAACTAAAAATAAATGCATTAAAATAGACAAAGTATTATATAAAATTATTTTAAGATTTTTACAGAATAATGATAAAGAATTTGACTTTCTTATATCTATACTTAAATCATTCCAAAGTCTTTGTCCGAATGTAATTAAGGTATTATTCATATAATTATATTTAAAATAAGGTTGAATAAAATCACAGTTACTCCTGGTATTAAATCTTTTTTTAGAAGTCAATGTAAAATGATTTAAAATAATATGATGGCCTTATTTATTGAATATTTTATACATGTAAATGCAAGTCTTATACTTACAAATATCATATAAAGATAATATTTTATTTTCTTTAAATAAAGAAACAATTGAAAAATAATTTGCTTTATTAAAAATTATTTTTAATATCTTTTTTTGAATTAAATATATGCTATTTAAGTTTGATACATAAACATGACCCCATATTTCTATACAGTAAATTAAATGTGGATAAAATAAATCATATTATAGTTTGATCATGGAAGATGTATTTACAAAGTATGAATCATTTTTTATGATCCACAAAATTTTTAATAATTTATTTTTAAGATAAGCCAAATGACATTTCCAATTTAAACAAGTATCTAGATTTATTCCAAGAAATTTTGTAGAAGTTACTTGAGATAAAATTGTATTATCTTTATATATATTAAATATTATATCATTTTTAAATGACATACAATGCGTTTTATCTATATTTATGGATAATTTATTAAGTTTAGACCATAGAAAAATGTCATCACATGCTGACTGTAATTTATATTTTAGATTATTAGATGATTTATCACTAATAATTACATTAGTATCATCAGCAAATAATATGAATTTATTTTCTGGAGAACATAATATCATATCATTAATAAATATAGAAAATAGTAATGGTCCAAGAATAGAACCTTGGGGTACACCATAACAAATATTATATATATATATATATATTGGTAAATATTCAAAATAAAATTTATAAATTATCCACACAAAGTAACAAATATTTAGATAGTTTTCAAGTTAAAAATTGAACGAGAATATGTAAAGATAAATTATTTACTCGTTTAATATAATATATATTAGTTTTTTTATGGTGATAAATCGAAGCTTAATTATAGTATAAAATATGGATAAAAAGAAGAAATTAATGTAAAAGTCTGAGTTAAGATAAAATGTATTCAAAATATTAAACTTATTAAAAATTTAAAAATATTAAAATATAATTTGAAGTAGAAAATAATAGTAGATCAAAAAAATCATAAGGTAACAAAATACTGTAAAATATTATTACTGAAAAGGGAAATAGATACTAATTTTCTTTTATAAATATTTAATTCATTCAAAAGTCTTGGTCCATATGGCATTACAGAATTATTCATATAGTTATATTTATTATAACGTTGTATGAAATCAAAAGTAGGTTCGTCCTACTTCTTGTATTACTTTTTTTAGTTATTCTTTTATAATGTTTATAAATACATGGATTACAAGTTTTATAATATATTCTATGCAACAATATTAGTGTTTTATATTTACACAAATCAAAGATATTTAATAACTTATGAACAATAAATAGTTTTGTTGAACTAAAATCAATAGGTTTAGAAAAAACTAATTTGAATACTTTTTTTTTGTATAACATGAATACATTCTATATTAGATTTATATGTATGCCTACATATTTCTAAACAATAAATTAAATGGGGATAAAAAAGTTCATAATAAAGTTTAATCATAGATGATTCATTAAGAAGGAATGACACATTTTTTATAATCCAATATATTTTTAATAATTTATTCTTTAGAAATTGAAAATGAGATTTCCAGTTCAATGATGTATCAATGATTAGCCCAAGGGATTTTGTTTCAGACACTTGAATTAATGGCTTATTTTCAATTACTATTTCAAATTATATATCATTTCTAAAGGACATTCAGTGAGTTTTATCAATATTAATTGTAAACTTGTTCGCACTTATACATAACAGTATATCATTAATTATCAACTGTAATTTAATTTCAGTTTGTTGGCTGAACAATTACTAATTATAATATTTATGTCATCGGCAAATTGTATAAAAGTATTATTAATAGAGCAGTTAAGCATGTCATTAATATATACAAGAAAAAGATGCGGCCCAAGAATAGATGCTTGGGGGCACAGGTATCTATATAAATAGTATTATACCAACAGTTATTGTAATTTGTAAACTAACTTCTATCTTTAAGATATGAGATAATCCTCTTATACCGCAAAATTGAAGGATTTTTAGGAATATTTCATGGTTGACTGTGTCAAATGCTTTTTAAGTCAATAAAGAGGCCAACATAGTATTGGAGATCAAATAATCAATAATAGCTTTTTGAAGGTTTTCTATAGCATGGAGAATATATATATATATAGATGTATATATATATATATAAAGTATGAAGATTCTTACAACAACATTATTATTTAATATCTATACTATAAATACACTAACTATAATTCTATATATAGAATATATATTTATATATATATATGTGTATTAGGACATGAGAATGATAAAGGGTAATTTTCTCGATAATCTCTGCTTCTATAATTACCCGGTTATTAAAACCAAATATGATAATAATAATATATATATATATTTATATATATATGTATGAAATAAAGTATATATTTGTTTATAAACAAAGGTCCTGTGTTTCTCCAGATGTTATTTTTTTAATTTTATTTTACAGATTCGAATAAATGTAATGACAAAATCCTATCATAAATTGGTATCATAGTAATATAATATATTATAATATGTATTATAATACCAATAATCGTTAGAATAACTATAATATCGGTGATAATAATGAAAACTTAGAGTTACATTTGTATGCTATAAATAGATTACTTTATAAACGTTTTTATCATAATGCGATAATATATATTATATTAATACTAATTATCTAAATCCGAAATCATTTTATTTAGAAATAATTTTCCAGGTATTATATGCTCTTTATAGTATTTGTATTCGATATAAATATCATTTAATTAATAATAATGATTGTTATAATTTATAAATATATTAGATCAGTAGCCTATCTAACTAATTAACGTATGTAAAACACATGAAGTTTGTGCAAATCTATGTATATTCTATAAATTATCTACCGGCTATCCTATAGGTATCATATACGATACCTTCTTATGTGATCGCGCTACTAGTGCCTTCACTTACCTTTAGTAAATGTTCATATATCTTCACTCTGAAGAGCTATACTTCTTTCATCACGATAAGTTATGTCGAAAAGTAAACAATAACTAAACCTTCACCATTCGACACCGACTTGGTCATTATAAATTCACTTTTGCTCTTCGTCAGCTGACATAGCATGTCTATATATTTACTGTACACCTTATTTATATGATTCACTCGTAATGTAAATTGTGTACACTGTAGGTCAATTTATGATTTAAATCATATAAATTATCTATTCCAACACGAATACTTGAATTGATACTCGATATATAGTATTGATATAACATACAAAGTATACTTAATCTTATTTTTAATAATATGAATATCATGCTAAACTCAAATGTAAGTGTATTTACATTATTTAATTAATCAAGTTTATTTATTACACTTAATTATAATATAATTGATATACGTTTATATACAATGGCTATACATAGTAATTATATGTATGATTCATTCTTTTCGTATTCATCATGAATTAAATATTAAGACTATTTATTTTCTCCAAAACTTTCGCATAAACTGAAACACAAATAAATATAAGATAGCGTATTCTTTTCCAAATTATATCTCTATATTATTCCTATAAAATCTATATTTTCTCAACTTTTTTCGTGTTTATATAATTGTAATAAATTATAATTTATGAATGTGTTGAATCAATAAACTTATAAAAATATTTTTTTTTACATTTTTCGGTTTCGGACTGCAAACTGTGCTTATAAAATAATCAGCAGTCCATATATATTCGAAGTTAAGGTTATAGATTAAATAAATGAGTTTTCGGTAGTTTCTTGAAGTTTAGATTCGATGAAATAATATTTTTATAAAATTTATGAGGAGTATGGGATGGATATTGACCAGGCGCGAGTGTTAGTTGAATACTAATGTATGTTGTTTAAGATGTATTTTAAGTAGAAACGTATTGGTAGAGAGTGTAGTTGTATTGGTTTGTAATTTAATTTTGAGTATGGATACTAGGTAGTCAAGAAAGTCATGATGAATTGCTATATATATATATACCAGAAGTAGGGTTTATAAGGGATTCTATGGTGTATATGTAACCAATGGAATTTAATTAGGAATGGAGATATATGGGTATGAGAGTATGTTGGTATGTTGAATACACCTATAAGTTATAGAATATTGAAATATGATGAGTTTAACAATATACGATGAGGGGGTATTTAAAAGTTTTAATTGTATATGTTAAATATAGGTAGGATATAGGCAGAATATATAATAGTAGCGGTGGATATTGAATGAAGAATAAGAGTGTAGTTGATAGTTTAGTAAATTTTTGATGCGTAGACAATTGTAGATAAAACTAAATATATTATCAAATATAACACCAAGATGTGTTGACATGGATTGAGGACTTGATGTAGGATAACATAAACGAATAAGGATAGTGCCCGAATACAGATACTCTATATATTTCTGAAACCATAAACCTACAAACAAATTGTAATGAATAAAATATTCATAATTATATATATGATCATGGCTTCTATCTAACAATCTTCTACTCAACTCTTCAAAATCTGCACTCCTAAATATCCCATCTAACTATCATAATTTTCCACGTGTTATCATCGACGGTCTCCCCATCATCCCTTCATCATCTGTTATAAATCTTGGAATTACTTTGGATTCTAACCTATCCCTAATTTCCCATATAGCTAATATATCTAAATCAGCTAACTACCACCTCTTCAAAATTCGTCGTATAAGAAAAGACTTAACCCGATCTCTTACAACTGTCCTCATAAATGCACTCGTCCTCTCTCGTATCGACTACTGCTCCTCACTACTTTATCATCTCCCTAATACTTCATTATCCCCTTTAAATCGTATAATTCGTGCATCTATACGAACCATGTTCTCAATAAATCGATTTGACCATTCCATTACCGACTCCCACCAACTGGTTCCCTCAAAAAAAACGTTCCCTCCTACACCTTCTATCACTCGCTCATAAAGCAATATATTATATTTCTCCTCCTTATTTGACTTCCCTACTAACTCTAAGACGCCCACTGACTTCCTTACGTTCAAATGCTGACATTTCCCTAATTTGCCCTCGTGTCTCATACCTGAAATACCATAAACGCGCCTTCAGTTATATGGTTCCATCCCTATGGAATTCCCTCCCTGCCTCTATTAGATCAATCCATTCACACCCGTCCTTTATTACACACCTCAAAGCTTACATATCATCGATGTAATATATTCACTTATTTAATCATACAATATTACTATTTTTATAAATTATATTATTTTATCGTTTTGTTTATTTATTTATCTATTTATTGTTTTCGTTCTATATTGTTATATGCACCTACGAGGGGTGGCCACACCTATGATAAGTGCTAATAAACCTTATCATCATCATATATAGTCTAAATAAATATTTTTTAATTAGATAAAATAGTGCTGATATATCCAATAAACTGATTTTTTATTACATTTTTAAATTTATTATAATTATTATAATTTATTATAAAAAAAAATTCAACTTAAAACCTTCTCAAGAATATACAAATGTACTGATAAAATATAACACAATATTATTAAAAAATAAAGCATTCTAAAATTATATATATAATTTATATTTGTTATCAATTATTTATTAAGTTATAAGCATATATCTAGAGGTCATGTAAGTTCCTAATACGGACACTCTAGATGTCTTAATACGGACACTCTATAACCTATCAGAGTGCAGAGTATGAACTATTCTGAATTTCATAAAATTCACGTGAATTATAATATTAATAACACCTATGAAGATAAATATTTAATTATATCTTTAATTTAAGATAACAATTTAATTAGTTAGATACTTAAATTGTATTATTAATTAATAAAATAATAAAAATTAATAAATTAATTACTAATTAAATTATATTATATTATTCATAAAATTATTATAAATAATGTACTTATAATTTTTCTCATTAGTTATTGATTAATATATAGTTTATCTAGTGGTATATAGGGTATTCGTATTATAACACAGGGTGTCCGTATTCGGACATGTTACCGAAAACGGACACCCCCGTTATCTATTGAATAAAAATATTAAATAAAATTTTAAATCACAATAATATCTATAATCATATAATATTAATAAATTGTAATTTTTGAATAAAAATATTAAATCATAAAATGTTAAGACCATTTATTGTTAAAGTGTCCGTGTTAGGTTATTTTCACTTACTCTTCATTAGTATTGATTAGAGGAGGTGTTGGTAAAGTGTTATTTTGTGGTAGTATACGAAGGAAGATAGCCTGGGTTTTAATTGGATTGAAGATTATGGATTTTATTATGAACCAGTTATGAATGGCAGTAATAGTAGAGGAGAGGATGTAGGTGTACATTATGTCTTTTATGTACATTTATCATACAATTGGATATCATCCGCATGAGTATGGAAACTAGCTGGAGAATTGTAAATAAGGTGGAGAAGGGGAATTATGTACATGTTAAAGAGTATTGTTCCACGGATATTGGTGGGGAATACCATGTGTCACAAGACGGGGAGATAAACGGGTTGAGTGAACCTAAAATGAGGAAGGTCGGTTTGTTACGAAATAAAATAACCATTTGTATGCAGTACCAGTGATACATATATATGTAAGGCGGTATTTGAGTACTGAGTGGTTAATTTTATCGAACGCGGTGGAGAAGTCATTCAGTACATTAGTTATGCCATTTTTATTATCAATATTAGTGAGAATATCGCTGGGTATTCTAGCTAAAGTGGTTTCTGTTGATTTGTAAGGAAGATATGTGAGGTATGTTGTGTGATATTAAATATGTAGTTAGTTTTTTCGCGAAGTGTGCTTTCCAGGGTTTTGGAGAATATTGATATATTTGATATTGGGCGATAATTATTGAATGGTAACTGTTTTGTTTCATAAGGAGGGATGTAATGAGTGCATATTTGTAGAATGTTGGAAAAGTGCCGGATTCAATGGATTCACAAAATATATTATTGAGAGGGTTAATGAGGGAATACGCTATTTCGTATAGAAGGGAAAGAGGAATAGTGTCAATAGGAGATGAACTTTTAGTAGTTTTAATGAGTGTACCTAAATATGAAATGGAAGGGACTGTAAATAAATTAAGTGAATGAGTTGGGAATGTGTGGATTATTAAAGATATGGTGGGATATTTTACGTAATAATAATTATGAGTTTATGACGGAAGTAATCATCGAAAGTTGAAGATACAATGTCAGGAAAGTCGGGAAATGTTTTCTTTTTATTACGCTCTAGGAGTTTCTGCGTGTGGTGAATTCTTTCTTTTGATCAGATGTGCATGATTCCAGATAGGCAGTAATGTGAAGTTTTTTTTCATTTAGGAGATCACGTTTATGTTTGTACTTGGTAATTTGATAAAGCGCGAGTACAAAGTCAGATTTTATTTGTATACATTTCCTTTCTAGTGTACGCAATTTATGCATGTGTTTAAGTAGTGTGAGGGTATACCAGGAGATGTCGAGTTTAAGGATTGTTTTTTTTAATAATTATTGGAGCGTGGGAATCAAAGGTAGTTGAAATATCTATTAATAATTCATCGGAAGGGTTATTTGGGAAAGAGAGGAAGTATATGAAGAAATCTTGAAAGTTGATATTTTGTAACGGAAATAACGAATTATAATGGGATGGAGAGGTTTGGGGGATGAAATGGTAAAGAAGATAATGTGATGTTCAGTAATACAAGGGTAAACAGTGTAATAACCCATTGACTCATTGATGTATATGTTGCACGACGTAAGCCGCGTCACTCCGTGTATGAAGAAGAGTGTTTTAATTCATAATCTTTATTCGATAAACCTATTACATATATATATATATATATATATAAACATTATAACAATAACATATAACATACGTGTATGGTACATACCGTATATGTCCGGGTTCTTAATGCTAGCGTAAATGCTATAGCAATCGAAAAGGTAAATGATATAGCATTATATATTTAAATTAAACAGTCGCTAATCGTGTTCACAGTAGCGAGACGTTAGCATGCGTAACGTTACGCATGACGTGCGTTGCTATGCTATAATAGTTGTGTATTATAAGTACTTTAAGGGTTAAACAGCTAATTCACATTGCTACATATATATATATATATATATATATATATATATATATATATATATATATATATCGTATATATATCCTATAGGAAGTGTAATATTGATTGCATTATAACATTATTTAGAGTTTTATAAATGGATCTGTGTTTAAATGTAAGCCAGTTTAGTTTATATTTGTAGTGTATAGTGTGTGTTCGTTTTAGAAGCTTAACAATAAGTCTGCATGTTTGGTTTATAATTATGTTAAAGTATACTTAAGGTATTTTTTCTTGTAGTTTAGGTATATCATTAAGTAATGCGTTACAGTAATCAAGTTTAGATATTAATGAAATATAATACAACGTTACAATCTTGAGAGCTATTAGATTTATAAGGTACTTTATTTGTTTTAATTGATATAGTTTATTTTTATATTGTTTTATTGTTGATGACATTTGGTTATTTAATATTAAGTGTTTATCTAGTTTCACACCTAGATCTGTTATATCAGTTTTTATTTCTATTTCACTATTTGTTATTTTTATATGAATTAAGGGAAGTAGAATTATTCGTCTAATATGTAAGATAATACACTCAATGTTCAGCTAATTAAATTTTAAATAGTCGTTGTTGAAATATATACCTATTTCTAGTGAAGTAGTTAATTAATTTATTGTAGTTAGCATTTCTAGGGTTCTTTAATGTATTTGATGTATATAATCGGATACCATCTGCATACACATGTTAGTTAAAACTATATGTATTAATATAGAGTTAATATCGAATGTATAATTATTGAGGAGTAGAGGACCCAATCCACTACCTTCGAGTAATCCTTATTTCAGGACATTTGTAGGTTTTATTCGGTGTATTTGATTTTAAAATGATAGTTATTTTTGTTAAGTATGTTCGAATAAGTGTTAATATTTTTATTATTGTTTTTAGTATTATGTATCCCGATGTATTGTAATTTTGAGTAAAGTATTTTATGATGTATGGTATGGTCAAATTCAGCTTAAAGGTCAAGTAGTATAAGTATAATGTAATGATTATTTTTAATATAGCTACTATATTTGTTGTTAAGTCAAGTAGTAATGTCTCAGTATTGTGATTTTGTATATATTCACTTTTTCTTTGATTATGTAATTTATTATTCATGATATGCTGGATAAGATGGTTTGGATAATATAGTTTTGATTATTTTTTTATTAGTTTAGATAACAAATATAAATTTGATACTGGTTTGAGTTTTCAGGTAGTGGTTTGTCTAATGATGACTTTTTTAGTATTGTAGTAATTATGTATGTGTTTTAATATTTTAGGGAAATTGACGTATTGTATAATTATAAATAAGGTAAGTATATGAGAGGCAGAAAAAGTTTAAGTTTCTTTTTAGTTGGTAAAATATTAAATTATAAATATATATTCATGTTTTAAAATATGTTAATCTTACAAGTTTTTAAATATATTCTGAAGTAATATTAGGTTTCGAATTTGATATAATTTATGATTTACTTAGTTTGTTTATGTACTTTGATATGATAAGGTTATCTGTATTAAATGTATATCTTCATAAATGGGATTTATTTTGTTAATGACAAACTAATTTAGTTTTCATTTTAATTTTAATTTTTCAAAAGTTTTATAAATTAATTTCATGTATTTTTAATATTAATTATAAGGTGATAGTATTTAGATTTTTTGATAGTATAAATTTATTTTGTTAAAATAAAATTGATAGTGAGTATGTGTGTTTTTATTTATAATACTTATATCCTTTCTCCAAACTATCTCTTTTTTTCTGGGTATTCGATGTAAGTCAGCTAGTTTTGGTGTCCACTAAGGTTAATACACATGTGTTGGAAATTAATAGTTTTAAGTGAGGCGTGTATCTATAGTATGTGTTCTAAGTGTTGCTTTATTGTATGTATTAAAATATCACTATTATTGTGGTCGATGATTAACAGTTTACATAAGTCATTTGTATAGTTGTCATCATTAATATTGTTGAGTCTACGGTATGAAATAGTTTCTTATAGGTGAAAGTTGTATTGTTATTTAGATAGATGTGTATACTATTATGATCTGTAACTGATTGTACTCTCAGTGTAGAGATACCGTTTAAAGTAGTCTCATTGATAATCAAGTCTATCGTATTAAGATCATTATGTATATTTGAGAAAACTATTGATTTGAATTAATATTGAAATCACTTATTATTTTGAATAATATTATTTATTTTTGAGAGACGATTGGTAGAATTTGGCGGTTGGTATTGTAGCAGTAATTGTAGGATTTGAATTTAGTTGAAAGTACGGTTGGAATGATTTATTAGTTTAATATTCGAGTTAATTATAGCAGCTAGTCCACAACCATGTGATTTTATATATCGTTGAATGACGTAGTGGGTATTAGGTATTGCAGCTATGTATGTGGGGTCGGAGTTATCATTATTCATCCAAGTTTCAATTAGACACAGTATATCTATTTTGTCATTAATAATAATAGAAGGAATCATAGCAGGTGTGTTATTGAGTTGTTTAGTGTTGAGTAGAGATATACTAAGGTAAATACAATTTAGTTCTAAGGTAGGAAGTTTTTCTTTATAGTATGACATTATTTTTGTTAATATAGGTATATTGGATGATATGGGTTAATTATGTATCAAGTTTTGTATTTCACATAAAATATTTGTATTTATAATAAAAGGGGATGTATAATTTGTGTAGCTGTGCATTTTACTTATATGTTCAGTTCTGGATTTATATTTGGGTGTTATTGTAGGGTTACATTTATACGATTCGCGTATATTTCTTCTGAACTTATGAATTCGTATCTGAAATATTTTCTAATATATGTGTAGGCATTGGGGAATTGTGTCTAATACGGGCCACTGCGATACCTCTATAAATATTGTTCAAAACAGAAAAATATATATACAAGATTTATTCAGTATCATATTTATATTAATGATGGGTATTTTTTATTTTAATATTTGCATTTATAATTCTAATATTGATCATTATATCAAACATTAATTTACAAATGAAAATATACTAAATAAAAATGTATTATTCATCATTTTCGTTAATAAATCTACCATTAATTAAATATTTCAAAGTACTATTGAAAAGATTAATTAAATACGAAGAATATACATGTATATAATATATTTTATATTCAATATTATGTGCGTGGGAGGTTAATTAACAGGTGTATAAAATATTTGCAATACAGGCCATGGCCCGTATTGGTGCACCTAATGTTAGTAATATGAGCCAAACGACCAATAAATGCTTGATGCTATGTTACTATTTTATAATATGATATCACTAAAATCGAATATAAGTGCGTGCAATATAGTGGTGCTTACCTACCATGAAAGTACGGTGTATACATCATAAAATACATCACAATCGTGACGTTATTGCTATATTTAGGCATGCGTGCATTTATTTATCAAAAATGAAATTGAAGTTATGTATATCGAACGTGTATGTATGTATTCATGTATATATATATATATATATATAATTTTTATTTATTGAATCACACATATAATAATATCTGATACAAATGGACCCCTCAAGAAGTCATAGATTTGAACATGTTATAGATAACTATGAGGAGCCCCGGACAATACAAAACATTTAGTAACATATTTTTTCTTGTGTTTTGATTTATCTTGATAAATACAAGATAAAAACAAGAACTGCCTGGAGTCGAACTCGGGATCTCTGGCTTACTAGCTTTTGATAACTACTACTACTACTACTACTACTATCAATCAATCAATCAAAACGATTTATTTAAACACTGCAAATAACACACCAGGCGTTCTCAAGAGTGTAACAAAGCAAACAAACAAAAATAACATAATTGAATATAAACAAAATAATAATTAATATTATTATAAACTGTACATTGCAAAATGCAATATTGGTTATTAATATATAAAAAAAAAACCATATGATATAATGTCATATGGAAAATAAAACATATCAATAACATACATAACATAAATAACGTAAAAATAATAAATTAAGACTTTTCAATATTGAATAAATAACGTTTTAAATTAAATTTAAAGGTATCGTGATTAGGAATCATTCTTATTTCCAAGGGAAGAGAATTCCATAGTGGCGGCGCATAGTATTGAAAGGCTCTCTTGGAAGTTACTGTTTTCACTGATTTCTTGACTTGTAAGCAGTATACATCATTAGATGATCGAAGTTCACGACAGATAGGCACTTTAACTGATATGCAAGTTCTAATATATGAAGGACCTGCAGTGAGTGATTTGTGAATTATACATAGAATTCTATATTTACTTCTATTAATATTGTTGAGAATATTAAGATTATGTTGACGCAATGTAACACTCGAGTGATCAAATAAAGGTTGTTGATAGATTAATCGTACTGCCGAATGATCAATTCTATAGATACATTTATTCAATTTTTTGGATAGACCTAAATATATCGAATTACAATAATTAGTCGACGAAAATACCATTGCTTTAATTAGCATCGTAGTGAGGTCTTTGCTAATGAACTTTCTTATATAGCGTATATTATATAAATGAAAATTTGCTTTCTTGCAAACAGTTGACATATGATCATCAAAATTCAATTTATTATCAATAGTAATACCAAGATATTTAATTTTTAGTGATGGAATAATCCTAATATTATCAATAAATACATCAGTGAAGTTATTAAAGTTATGCGGTAAGTTCAGTAATTCAGTTTTAGAAGTATTAAGTAGAAGTTTGTTCATAAGTAGCCATTTATTCACTTGATTGGCACATTCAACTAGCTCATTATTCATGACCAATCTACTATTAACAGAATAAATAAGAATAGCATCAGCATAGAGATGAAATCTTAATGTTTTAAATGATTTGATGATATTAGT
>OZ025243.1:67755098-67892598 GCA_964019155.1 Osedax fenrisi | reverse complement strand
TAAACGAAAAAATAAAATAACTAATTAGAACGAACAATAAGAAAGAAATGTTATAAAGATTATACTCTTAATTAATAACATTTTATAAATATTTATAGTAATCATGTAATTGTAGTGTATTCATTTTTTTAATTGAGGTATAAATAGGTTAGAGGTTTAGTAGAACGTACATGATGTGGTAGTTTACAGTATATATATATATAAACATTAATTGTAGTTCACAAATAATGATATTTATAACAATAATCAATGTTAACGACCTCATGTCATAGACAATGCTGTTGTTGCTTGTCCAATAAATCTTTACCGTAAAACAGATTTGTCACCGACTTGCGTTATGCAGTATAATAATATGTATACTCTACATAACATACCTGTACAGGTATTCATATATATATATATATATATATATATATATATATTATGTGTTTGTGTTATACGTCAGATTATATTTATGTGTATGTATTCACTATATGTGACCTATAAATTGAAAGTATACTTATTATCAAATTATACATTGTTAAACATTAGGGTACAGCGAATTCAATTTATAGGATACAGATCGTTAAAATAGCACATAAATTGACCATGTATACATGGTATACCCTAAATAGGGTACACGACTTTTAATTCACTAGGATACACTCTATATATTTATTAGGGTACATCTATGTTAACTATTAGGGTACGTGATTATTAAATTTACTATTATATTTACATATCATACAATTCAATTATGGTACATATCATACATTTGCATTATGGTACACGGTATCATATAATTAGGGTACAATTAGCTAACATTCTTTAGGGTACAGTTTGATCATTTCTAGGGTACTGATCGTATTTATTCAAATTGTAACCTAATTAGGGTACGGCTATAGGGACACTACTCACACCCTAAAAAAGATACTCGCTGTACCTTAATTGTCAACATATATATATATATATATATATATATATATATATATATACGTTAGATTATATATTTGTGTATGTGTTAACTATAGAGTCGTTATTATCACGTATACGTATCAAATTATACTGTATTTGTAATGAATACAACATATATATAGGCTTATAAAATATATACATCATGATGATATAATATATTTTTTAAGTATACATTTTAAATTCCTTTACTCTACTTTAATTTATTTAATTAAGTGTAATTACTACATTATATTAATATAGTTTATTACTTATCATATAATATGTCATATTTATTAAAATAATATTATATGATACATCTAGGTATGTCTATAATAAACGGTACCTATCTATAATATATAAATATGTATACGTTTAAAAATTAAATATTAGAATTTCTTCAATAATAACACATATTTAGCATAAAACGACGTGTAATTGTTAACAAAATTAACAAAGTAATTATTATTTAAAATGATGATAAATAATGCATATAAAACAAACAATAAACTATAAATACTATAAATACATCTGAATGTTTTATTCATTGTGACGCATTACTGAAATAGCTCAACTAAAAGAGGGCGTATTTAAAATAACCAATAGAAAAGTAACTTGTTATTTTTATAAATATATAAATACCCACGTATAATAAGACGAATGCTATACACCTATATGTTCTGCTAGCATCCGTATGTTGGTTCTAGTAGACCATGATAAACATACTCGTATACCCTTTTTTGTATTTAATGTGGATCGTACTTGAAATAGGTAAGTGTATATGTGCTATGCTTATATATTATATGTGATATTCTATATATGTAAACTATAGTGTTGATAGAATGGTATATATCCAATAGTAGTTGTATGTTTGTTTATATATGTGACATTGGCAATGTACGAATGTTTATATTTGTATTCTAATTATACGTATATTCTCTATAAAATAAATTAAAAAGTGAATTTAATTTATTGATTTTTTATTATAAGAAAATATTTAGTAAAAATTGTCTACTCGAAAGTATAAAGTTGAAATATTTTCTAACAATAAAATACGTTATTGAAATAAACAAAAAATAATACGAACTTAAAAAGATAACGAATTTAAATCATTTTACAGTTACCGTAAAACTAAATGACAAATAATCTGAAATAGAAATAAAATACATTGTATAATAAATGATAGCATATGAGATGTTGATACTTTGTTCTTAGAGTTTGTAAGTTTAAATATATTTAAAATTATAAATTTGATAATTCTTAATTTTGTCTTCTTAAACTTGTAAACATATATTATTGATTATATATTTTAATATATACACTGTATTGATTTAATTATTTAATATCGTTAATTAAATTATTAAATATTTACTATGGCGAAGTGAATTATTATTCTCATATATGTATTTTTATTAAAGATTTTCGCTATTATCCATACGATATCAACATTGAGGGTGTGAGGATATATTTATGTATATTCGTATGTGATATTGCGTAATAAAAAATATATAGTTCAACTAAAATTTATTTATATATAGAACATGTATATATATATACTTGTAAGAATAATTATTTTAAACAATAATTTAAAATTTCTAATTCATAATTTTGTACTATAAACGTTATGCCATACATTTTCAACTATTGTATTAAATTATTTGTATGAAGAGTTATATTTTTTAAATCATATAACAACATTCAAAATAATTATAATTAATTATTTACCATCTAAGTAAGTAAAGTAATCAGTGACACTGGTTAGATTATAGTTTAATCTTCGTCATGATTTGTGATTAACTGATCATAATATGATTACAATCATATTACGATCATTGATAAGCAACTATGCTTTGATTACCAACTACACTTATAAATCTAATGATTTACATTCAGTTGTTTGCATTGATCGTCAACTTTATCAGAACAAATTTACATCAATAATATTATTATAATCAATAATAGTTAACTGATCACAAATTTAAATCAATGTTCGTAATCGAATTGAAATATACGATCGTAATTAATACATAGCCCCATGATTGTAATCTGATTACTTGCTGGATTGTAATCTGATTACGAACTTTGATTACTTTACTTACTGGGATTTATATACGAAATTTAGCTATACGTAAACACGTTATATAATGTCCTAGCGTGTTCGCTAAATGGTTCACCAAAATAGCGATAACAATAACACTAACAATACTTGTGATCGTATTATATCAATAACGAACGATCTAATTACTCCTCCTCCGATTTAAGATACGTTGTGCTCACCGTATTGTCCAGACTACGAAGTATGTAAAAGGTACACGAATAGGGGTGCATGTATCTGCCCTGTTGGACGTATGGGTGTCACGTGCGAAATAAGTAAGTGTATATATATACATATATATATATATATATATATATATATATTATAATGTTTAATAAATGTGACATTATTACCATCAATGGTCAGATTATAGATAATTGTGAATGTAAAGTTGTTTCGAAATATGATGTTTCAAAACATTGCTTTATTTAACCTTCTGCCTACCGCGGTTATAATACATACATTACGTAATAAAGTATAATCACGTGACAATTGTGTAACCACGTGATGTTGACTTTGATAAGGTTGCGATGAAGTACTGACGGATGCAATGGCTGAAATTGAGATACGAAACGATTACCGAGGTGATTTAAACTGCAGATGGGAAGTTCCGATTAATAAGGTAGGTCAATAGGTAAAAAAAGCTGGTATACTAGAATATATTTTAATTTAATATACGTATACATACATACATATAAATATATATATATATATATATATATATATATATATAAGCTATAAATTATATAGAACACAATAACTATTTACTAACAAAAGTAGACATCAAAATGTTGATACACATTATTATGGGCGTGGCTAATTAATTAAATTACAATATATTATTACTAATTGTAGGACTATGAATGATTTGGTTACATATTTGATTATAATCAGATAATGTGTATAATAATAAGAGAATTATATGTAACTATAATTATATTGTATATTTCATCACTGCATTATATTACTAATAATAATGTATATTATTATATTTAACATTATTTTGTGTATACACCTATAGGTGTACATTTGTTTTAAATATTGTTGTTACCTTTTTACTTTGTTTATTTTTTTATCATATATGTCACGATAAGTCAAATATACTTGCACTTCATCTCACATATAATTATAATTATAATTACATATATATAAATATATTCAAATTCGTATTTATATGTGTTTGTGTGTGTATGTATACGTATATTAATTACAACACAACGCTGTCTAGCACGTAGAAGTCACAGTGTTAAAGTTCTCGTTGCCCTACCCCAGTGGAGACAGTCAACTATGTACGGATGAGATAGTCATCAATGGTAGATCTTACTGCGGCGACGGTAACGATATGCCTAAGAAAACTCTGGTCAGGTGTGTATAATACTATATAACACTGATTCAATATATATAGCACACACATATATATATATATATATATATATATATATATCGCAGGAAACACATACTTTTTCCATCCGTATTAGATCCGGATTGCATCTGGATTAATTTCGGATCAAGATAAATGTATCCGGATCCTGATTTATTCCGGATTAAATTTGAATCATAGTATCCGAAAATATAATTTTATATAACAATTAATTATTTTTATAATATACAAAGTTTACTGTTTTATAAATGAAGTTTATTATATATTTAATATATTAAATATACGAATATATATTATATTTGAGATTATATAATTTCAAATTTGTTTAATATTTATTTGATACGGATTAGATCCAGATTGGATTCGATTAAAATGTCGGATTTAACCTTGCATTTTGATTCAAATTCAATACGGATTCGATCCGGATTAAGTGATACGGATTTAATTTGGATTGTTCAATTCGGATTCAATCCGGATTAAATGATACGGATTTAATTTGGAATGTTCAATACGGATTCAATCCGGATTAAGTGATACGGATTTAATTTTGATTGTTAATACGGATTCAATCCAGATTATGTAATCCGGATTGAATTTTGATTTGTTCAATATGGATTCAATCCGGATTATGTAATCAGGATTTAATTTGTATTGTTCAATACGGATTGTCAAATTGTATACATTATATATATATATATATATATATATCCAGCAAATAGTAATAGCCTCATAATATCATCATGACATCATATTTAATAGCCTATGTTTACATTGAGCTATTATACTGCTATTCTAATAATAGCAACATAGCAGAATACTAGGCTTTTAAAATTAATAGCAGCATAATAATAACATACAAACTTTAAATAGCAATATGACAGCATCATAATAGCATGACAAATGAATAGCAGCATAATAGACATTTAATGGCAACTTAATATCATCATAATAGCACAATGTAAATATTTGAGGCTATTAATTATGATGTTATGTTGCTATTATGAAGCTATTAATGTATGTTTGTTTTATAAAATATATATATATAAATATATATATATAGAACTTATGAAAATATTATAATAAATAAATACATTATATAAGAATAATTATTATACAATCTAGGTTTATAAATATAAAATTAATAATCTATCTAATAATTATTAATATCTATTTCATACTAATAAATATCAATCTGTATCAATCAATTAAATAAATATTAACTATAAGTTTCAAAGATATAGTAGAAGTAGATAGGTATTCAACAATATCTAATGAAACATTTACATCCAACTTGATGAGGGAGAATGTTTATGTACATATTGAATAAAATAATTTAAAGCAATAGTGATAATCTGCTATATACTTCTTGCTATACCAGATCTATGATTAGTTAAATCTTTTAACTAATTAATCAAGATATATTTAACTTTGTATTTATAATATAATATTAATTTGATCAGTTAATTAATTAATTGGTAATTTAATTTATTTTTGTTAATTTTAACCTTTTACTTTATTATAATAGTACGAATACTATATTTTAACTGTATTACATCTGTTCGCTTGATTTATTTCAACTTTTACTTTTAAAGATGTATTCAAGAAGTATTTAAATATTAATATATTAAATATAAAATATGTATCTATAAATATTACCAATTATTTAATTATTTATTATTTTATTAAATTTAGGTAAATCTATTGAATCTAAATTAAAAAAAATAAATAAAAAATATTTCAATTATTTCCGGATTCAATCTGGATCATAATCCGGATTCAATTCGGATATCAAAGTAGCCTATAACTCGACTTTGATCGGGATCTATGATCCGTATTGAATCCGGATTAATATTGGATTGTGTTTTCTGGGATATATATATATATATATATATATATATATTTATTAGATATTTCTGAATAATGAAATCCACATGTTTTTAATATTTGTTTTTTTTTTATCGTTTCTATTAAAAGGTTTTATTCTTATATGTTTATATTTACGAAATATGTATATATATATATATATATATATTTTATATTTGTTGGAATCTCGCATCTTAATATTAACTAGTGATATTTAAATGAATTTATAAATAAAATAATGTCGTATCCAATGATAATATATAACGCACGTCATTTTATATATAAAATATTATAAAATATTATTATTCATTATATGTTAATCGAGTTATTGATAATTATTTCTAAAGGATTTTAAAGTAAAAATTAAGCTTGTTTTTTTTAATATGTATGTCTCTATATTAATCATGAGTTACATTCATTTAATCTATATTTTAAATTATATTTAAATACAAAATGTATACTTAGTTTAAATATTAATAATATTCTTTTATTAGATATATCTAAAAAAAAGTATAATTTTTAATATGTATATATATATATATATTAATATTCACATATACTATTAATAATATTACTACTAATAATAATAATATTATTATAATTAATACGTAAAAGTTATATCCTGTCAATCACTAATTTAGGTCAGGGGGCGTGATTTCGTTTAAAAGCGACAGACAGATCAATAGACATGGAGTGAAACTGGCCATCAATCTTATCGAGGGTACAGTATAAGTATTAATACACGCATCCGCAAGATTATGTTTGCATGTATTCTATTATATCTTTATATAAGAATCAGTAGTAGTAATACACCTATACGCCAATTGTTAAAGCACTTATATAAAACATCATGTAGAAAATTTATAATTATACTTAAGTATACTTAATTCTATATAATCACTAAAATTATAGCATGTATGATTTCTATAGATATATCGTATATATATATATATATATATATATATATATATATATATATATATATATATTAAATACATGTATTTTAAATTTAATGAATATGTGTTATTTTTCATAATGAAATTTGTATTTATTTATTCTTTGTAGTTTATTATGTATAATTATTAATTATTATATTAATTATTATATTAATTATTATATTAATTATTATATATTATTAATAATTATATAATTAATTGATATATTTATATATGTATGTTTTGTGTCTCATAATATAGACAACATATGCGATAATGTCAGATGCAAACCACACCAAATCTGCAAGGAAAATATATGCGTATGTCCAATGGGACAAATGGGACCAAAGTGCGAAACAGGTTTAAGAGTTGATACATTATTATATTATATTTAATTAGATATAATTATATAATAGAGTATAACTTATATGTGATAATAATTCATGTATACATTTAAATGTTATGCAATACCCTAATAGATTGCACGATAACCATACCGGATGATAAACTGATAACGATATCGATATCGCAAGATGATTATATCCCTTTCATGCGATGCAAGTGGAAAATACCAATGTATACGGTTTGAATAATGTCATACATCAAAGCATAAGTATATTCATGAGATTTAGTGTACCAATACATTTATAATTTTATTTTAATTTCGGTAATAATTATATTTGAACTTCCTTGATAAGTAGATTGTACAGTAGACCGGTTCATTCGAATCAATTTTAATCCTTCATATAAAATATATTACATATCTATATTTATAATAAAAAAAATTATATTATATTATATTATATTATATTATATTATATTTATAATAAAAAAAATAATTAATATATATAATTTACAAATATAATAATATAAATAAAATAATACATAAATTTGAGTGATCATATTGTATTGAATTGTGGATATAAGTTATATATAAATTTCCTTTATACAAATAAAATTTTAAAAATTAAAAAATATGTAAACATATTTTTTATTTCACATTTCAAATAAAAATCCAAAAATGTTTACAAATGATGTTAATATTTTTCTAAAAATAATTTTTAATTTTTTAATAATTAATTTGAATTATATTATTATTATCTATAAATTATATATTTTAATTTTTAAAATTAAATTGTAATAATTTATTTATATTAAATTATACGATTTTTAGATATTTTTTGTTACTATAATTATTTTATAAAATGTGGGCATCTAGATTGTTATGAAAAATATTTTGTATTGTTAATACTACTTATAATATATGTTTCTAGGATATATCCATAGTTGGCTTAAAAAAAGCATTCAATTTTATAAAAATGAATAAAACTTATTTCTATATCTCCCCCATGTTAAACTTTATATGTATTCAATGTTAAAATAAAAAAAGGTCTCGTGACATAAAATATATAGAATTTAAATATTCTTTTTATTTATATAAATTATTTAACTATAATTTCAATTCGATAGACAAATATATTGCTACCATAATATTTATATATTCAAGGAATATTATGCGATATGTAATACATAATAGCAGTACATATATTATCCGTAATATTTAAATACTCACCAACAACATGTCATGTATATATGATATCATATTATTTGCTTAAATTCCTATCGACTTAGCATTATATCATATATTTATTTATCGATATATCAATAATTAAGATAATGAAATAAACGTTGAATTATAATAAATCAGATATGGAATATCCCTATACGATAATTCTATCAACTGAACTAAGATATAAATTCTCTATTTTAAACCAACGTTTTAACGTGACCAAGGAAATAGTTAACTCTTAATAATTAACTCTTTCCGCCCCAGCATAAATAAACCGTAACGTATTCTAACCACGCCTTTAATCACGCCACTAGTTCAGTAGCTACTTAACGAGTATACTCGCTGCTGTCACTGTAGCTGAGAAAAGTAAGTCCAGTGTTATATAATAAATCGTCCCCATTTTCAAAATCGTCCCCGATTGTCACGTGACTACAAAATTGATGATATTTTATCTAAATACACATACGAATGGCTTAAAATTTAAATTTAACCAAATATAACTAATATGTATATACACATATTTGGAAAAAATCAAATTTTAATTATGCATTAAAAGAAAGTAATACACACATATATAAAATAGAATGGATATTAATTTGATAATACCAGATTAAATGACAATAAATTAATATTTTAAAATTATGAATCGACAGAATTTATTATTTTTCAATTATAGGTCTAATTCAATAACATGGTATTCTAACATCGTCTCTATATACCATTTTAATTAAATAACATTATACGCATTTATATTCGTGAATATAAACATATACCAAATGGCTTTGCATATACTCAATTTAAAACTTTATGCGGGTGTTACGCGCTCGACACCCGCATTAAATTCAAATTATAACTCGTTAAATAATTAAATGAAAATTCGTATAATGTTTTTTAATTAAAATGGTATATAGAGACAATTTTAGAAAACCATGTTATTGTATTATACCAAGAATTGAAAAATAATAACTTATGTCGATTCAGAATTTTAAAATATTAATGTATTGTCGTTTAATCTGGTATTACCAAATTCATCTCCATTCTACTTTATATATTTGAGCATTACTTTCTTTTAATGCATAATTAGAAGTTGATTTTTTACAAATTTGTGTATATACATATTATTTATATTTGGTTCAATTTAAATTTAAAGCCCTTAGTATGTGTATATAGTTAAGTATCATTGATTGTTGTGGTCACTTGACCATCTGGGACGATTTTGATAATGGGGACGATTTATTATATGACACACCACTATCGTGTACAGGAGTTATTTAAATTAATTGAAAAAAGTATTCAGTGAGTTAGACTATATTATATAGATAACTATATATAGTATATTATAAACATTATATATATATATATATATATATATATATATATAATTAACAACATGGGAATAATTCGGATATCACCACTATTTGAGGTAAATAATGTTGCTTACATTATTTAATTTATTATATTATAATATATTATATGATTATATTACTGTATTATAATATTATTTAAATGAAATACTTGTGATAAACAAACTATTTACTATACTAAATAAAATAGACTAAGTTCGTAATATCGTTCCCATACAAACTATAGCGTAGTTATGTTTATAACGATCGCCCCTCCCCAATCAATGAAGGAATACGAGTTGGAGACCGTACAATACAGTCTGGAACCAGAGAGAATATCCCCTACTGACGATGCACTATGTTATGATATCCTGACGATAAGTGGCCAGGATTATTGCGGCGAAATGGACCACGATATGTTCCCATCTATGATACTGTTTTTAATATCCTATATGATATATATATATATATATATATATATATATATATATATATATACTATAGTATATATATATAGCTTTTGGAGATAATTTAATATTATTAAATCAACCAAGCGTTAATTAAAAATTTCACAAAATATTCGCTTATAAACTAATAAGTTTATATTATTTAAATATCACCAATACTATTATGAAATAATACTTAAATTATTATTATAACATTTTCATAGAATAACCTATGTATATATGTGCATATATAGAGAATCCTATAGGTTATATATATATATATATATATATATATATATATATATAATTCATCTTAAATATACGTAAATACACATTCATAGTGGCGGCGAAGATATCTCGTTCACTACAGATGAATCTATTTCCGGTAAGGGCGTAAACATCCGGCTCGTTAAAGGTTTCCGCGCATGCGTATTCGTGTACTACATATCTACATTAATATGAGTTTAGTTATATATTTGGGTCTGACATGCTTACTTAAAATACAATATATATATATATATATATATATATATATATATAGTTAACTCTCGATATCTCAGAAATAAATAGATCTACGAAATATGTCTCTATAAGGAAGTATTATTATGCGATACCCTATATTATAGGGGAAAGTCTCTGATTACCGACCCTATCCTAATACCGACCCCCTCTCGTATCTAAGTAACTATAAGAGATATCAAAAAATTATATACACCTGAACTGTTAGTGATTTAATGATAAATATGAATAAGTATTTTGTTTTAAAAAATATTCAATCTTACAATTGTTATTTGATAAAACGTAATATTCTCTTTTTAAATATTTGAATAATAACTTTTTTTAAATCATTGTAAATACTTTATTAATTAAAAGAAATAATACTTATAATATAAAAAACTTAATACTGCATATAATATTGTAGATCAATAAAATATTTATAACTATTATAAAAATAATTTAATTTGTATAACTATTAACCAATATATCTTAATTATAGCAACCCATATTATTTTCCTATTACCGACCCCCTAAATTACCATAATACAAACCCCATGTTATTTATAATATCCACTCAAAATAGATCCGTATTTTACTTAAAAATATGTCGTAAGTTGCTTGTGTATCATTGATATAAAATATTTAATTTTGTATCATATTTTATCTCAACATATTTTTTCAGTTAACCATTTTTTTAATTAAGTGACTTTTAAACTTGCTTGTGTATCATTTATTTAGAGTTCGGATTCATGATTCTATTTAATTATATACATACTGATTAGTAAATAAATATAAAATAATAATATACACTATTTAAATATAATTACTATAAAGTTTAAATTTAAATTAAATATTACTATTAAAACATAAATTTAATAAAAAATAAATTACGTGCATTTTATAATTAATTATATTTATGTATATATACTATTTTTATTGGATATTATAATACTACAATTATTTATATAACGATTATTTTAGGGGGTCGGTAATAGGAGAAGGGGGTCGGTATTAGGCTTATTACCCCCATGTTTATTCGTGTAATTATAATGATATCAACAATTTAAAATAGCCACACTATTCATTGCCTTAATATTACACTAATTACAAAATTTCAAATAAATATATTTAATATTGAATAAGTTATTATAAATAATCATTTAGGGGTCGGTAATCGGATACTTTCCCCTATACCGCCGCGTACATTACCACGCAGTAACCATGGTAACGATTCGCACGCGTTAACTAAAGCGCCCCCTACCAATGAACAGTGGAACCAGTATGCGACCCTACGACCTGTCTTAATAAGGGATATTGCAATGCGAACCTCACACACTGCATCTGCCTCTCCGGATACAATGGACCTCGGTGTGAAATAGGTACGTATTGTTGACGTGTGTATTAGAGGCGTGTCTATAGCGCGTGTCTTCATTCTATATATGTCAAATATATTGCGAATCAAAGATGTTTCGCTCCCTATCTAAGCTATGTAATTATTTTAATATAGTTCACATACCAACCATGCGATGGATACACATGTATTATTATAAGTTATATTTACTATTAATAATTCATAAGGTATACCTAAGGTATTATAATAATTATAAGACTAATATACTTTCGATATTATAATAGATATGAATTATATTTAAAAAGATATATTTTCAAATTAAGACATGTTGATGGTATTGAATGTTTATATGTAAATAACACTTATGGATCGATCTACTTTTACCTTGAAAAAAAGTCATTACAATTGTTATGCGTTCACTTTTGATATTTCCAAATAATATGTTTACTGAAAACTTACTTTTTGATTTATTCTAATATTTATATATATCTTAATGTAAGATTATATAATTGTATTTTTTTCGAATTAACTTTTAAATAGATACGAAATCCAAAATTAGATTTTAGTTTTCCTACGCGTCGCAGTTGAGCCAGTGTCGTTTTTATTTCAATAATTCGGTCGAGTAAACTATCTTTCCTTCGGAAAATCTTTATATATATGTACACACTAACTGAATAGAATATATTATAGGTACTATATATATAGTACAATGATATATATATATATATATATATATATATATGTATATATACCATTAATTATGAGTCATTAAACTATATATTTAATAGGTTTCACATAATTAATTACAATGTACGGCGTACATTCATGTATATTGTATTGTGTTGTTAATGTGCCTATGGATTAGTACATTTGTGTGTGCGCGCGTGTGTGTCTGTGTGCGTATATGCCGTATAAGAAGCTGAGACCATGGTATGCATATATTACAGTGTGGATTCAGTTTTAAATGAATGAATGGATGAATTGGTTTATTTAAAACACCGAATATATCGAAAGCCCTCACTGGTGTATAGCATAATCTAACATTACATAACGTGTGTATAACATAATATAACGAAAAACGAATACAAATAAACAATTTGATTTTAAGATTAGTAGTTAATAATATATAAATAAATCATATCTGAATAAAAAGTTATTATATATATATATCTATACTCTATAGAGTTAAAGTGGTTATTTAATTTAATAATAAAGTTCTACGAAGATTTCATCTCGCGTAGATCGTATGGTAGAATATTGCACGTACGATGAACAACTGAGGACAAGAATTGAAATAATTTGAGTAGTACCTCCTTCTAACAGAATAGCATCCGATGTTCTGATATGTGTGAATATCACGTCGACAGAAGATTGTTGAGATATCCAGACTTACCTATTAATAATGTTTGTTGTGCTAAACATAGTAAACATTGCTTGCATCGTCCACTTAATATTATGTAGGCACATATCTGTAAGCGTATGGCCGCCGCGATTAACATTATAAATAAGTCGTATAGAAGCGCGAATAATCCTGTCTACTTTTTTAATATCAGTACTATTTATGTCACTAAAAAGTGATCTACAGTAATCTATTCTGGATAATACCAGAAACTAATAAGTATTCTAGTAATACGCGTAAAGCAATATTTTCTAATACGGGCGATTCTATAGATCTACGTATACGTAAATGGTAATTTTCAGACTTTGATATAGCATTCATATGCATAAGTTATCATGATGACTAAATGATAAATAACTGTCCATAATGACGCCGAGGTTACGGACTGAATCAGAGAGTTGTATCAATTTACCATCAATAATCACAGATGGGAAAATTGTGGGTATTCGTGATACGTTCAGTAGTTCAGTTGTCGATGTTTTCACTAGAAGATCATTCATAAGTAGCCAATTCATGATTTCTGAAGTACACGCTAAGAGTTCCAAATTAGAGGTAGGCGAATTAATGGTAAGCACTATATAGTGATGTATAGTTCTATATATATATAGTGTATACACTATACACTCTATATACACTCTATAGTATACAGTGCATATGAAATTGCTAATTATAAATCATGATTATTTATCAATATAAGTGCGAGTCAGTATTGAATAGTGAACGTATACTTCACTTGAACACACACATACTAACACACACATGCACACGCATAACCCTACACACATATAAATACATACATCTACACACAGACTGTTCCTATATGATAACCGGGGAAGATAGCATATACTACACTTCTATTAACGCTATAAGCTCTTGTAAGTGGACTTTGGCCGACAATCTGGTAAGATATATTGATATGGTTTTATGTGTATATGTATATGTAATAAACGTGTATGTATGCATATATATTTATATATCTATATATATATATATCTTATATAACTTATATGGATTCGATAGCCATTATTCTCATATTAATATCCAATTGGTAGAGACAAATATTTTTTAGTCAAGTTTGAATCACCAAATAAGAACACTAATTATTCAATGTAGGTGTAAGGTTTCCTAATATATAATTATATTACGAGTATATATGTGGATCTTGTAAATATTACATAATTATATTTATAAAATGATTTTATTAAAGTATATTAATGATAGTTGAAATATCACTCTATATATTGGATGCCAATTTTTACATATTCGGTATACTATTTTATAATACTTATGTTCACTGATGCTCTGTCCTTACACCTTACTATAATATACATATACGTAATAGCAACTAACGTGAATACAATTGTAATATATCTTGATATATAAGTGATAACATACCACATATGTATGTAGAGAATGAATACATATCATTATTTATATCGTTAATGTTATTTATTTTCTATATTTTTTATTTTTAATGTTGTTATTTTTTACCTTTACCTCATTTCTCCAATACAACTGTCTCTACCATGTATTATAGAAATTAACATATATATATATATATATATATATATGAGTTATATAATTTATAGTTTGTTATATATACTAAATACTATAGTGTTTAAATATATATATTCATATTTATACTTTACATATCAGTTTAGAATGTTATATACTCGATATGATCTACGTGTTCATTGATATCACAGACACTTACAATCGTAATAGAAAACATCGGCCCTTCAACTGACTGCTCCGAAGCTTTAGTTATACGAGGAACAAAGTATTGCGGCGATAGTCAGAGAACGTTCAAACCTATATCACTATAGTTAGTATTCATAGAGTGGCGTAGTTATTTAGGTATTACCTCTGTTAATACGGTTACGATTAGTTTATTTACTTATAAATAAACTGATTTATTAGTAATTAGATAATACACATTTAAATATATATAATGTATTTTGTATATATATTTAAATTTTACTAATATTAATTAAAAATTATTAATTAAATAGTTGTATTATAACTTTATATATAATTAATGTTAATTAAAATGCATTTAAATTAACATATTACTTTTACAGTCAAAATGAAAGCTTCATGTTTATTACTAATGCAAAGGGCGCAACATTTTCTATGAATTTTTACATTAAGGGTATATTAACAATATATATATATATATATATATATATATATATATATATTACTATTATATTTATATATATACATATATTGTAATTATATTATATTATTTAATATAACATTTATCATATATTTTATGACTTTTAATGGTTTTTTTTCAAAATTTTACAATTTTACAAAAGAAATATTGATAAAATCTATTTTTATGTAACGTGAACCTCTTTTTTACATGTGAGTCGGACTACACAACTATGTATATTACTCATATATTATACATATATATATGTACATATATATGTGTATATACATACCTATATGTCACATATCAGTTATTATCATATAGACCTAATATAATATTAAGATTTATTTCATATGCATAAATCAGATAATCAGTTAATGATATTTCATCACATTATATAACATTTGTTACGTAATTGCGGATAATTTTACGAATTAAAAGTAAATTAACTCGATACTAATACCTGAAATATGTAAAGTTTTCATAAAAGTTATATAGTTTAATGATATATTAATATATAAATATTATAATTCTCAATAAATAGTTTTTATTTCAATGTATATCTATAGGTATAAATAGGCATGATTGTGAATAAACATATATATGCAAACCTAAACATAAATTACACTAGGTAAGATAGTACTATTACAGTTGAGGACAATTATTATGGTAACTATAGTTATTAATATTATTATAACTATAGTATACTTACCTAATTAATACGAATGTTTACACTTATAACTATATTTAGATTTTTCTAGTTGATCCGATTCACATCCTATGATGAAGAGGTTCCAAGCGTTGACAGTAGGTGGAACTACCGTACTTCGCAACCCTTCTGAGGCATACCATAACTATATTTATACTATATGTTATATTAGGTACCTACTACTTTGATATTATATATATATATATATGCATCAACTTTAATTAGATTTTAATATATATATATTTTAATTTTCTATAGTAATGATATTTTAATCACTTCAAAAATAATTAATTATATCACTATTATATTACTATTATATTGAGTTCTATAGGTATATAAACTTATATAAATAATATATTTACAAATTATTTCTACATAATTAAATATATATATATTCAATTTTTGTATCTCTTGAAAATAAAAAAACTGTATTAAATTTTAGCGTTATTTCTTATATTGTATCAATTTAAAGTGATTTGTAATGATTATATTAGACTATGAATATAATTTATTTAGATAACCCAGTAAATATTGGTGTTTTTTGTCCATGTTTTAACTCGTGTAAAAGCTGGATATTTTAACGAGTTTTGATATTTTAAAACACGGTAACAATTTTAAAAATAATTATAAGTTAATATATGATATAGAAATTAATATTCAATTAGATATAACAAAATGTAACATGGAATATCAAAAAATACATAAAATAATTTTGACCACTTAATAATTTTTGTATATATTTAATATTATATTTATAGTTGTACAATTATGGATAATACTAACAACACCTTTATTTTATATTTTCATAAATATACATTTAAATTTAAAAAATATGCAGACTATTTTTATTTAAATAAGATCAAAAACGAAAAAAAATACAATTTATTAGTATGTATTAGTATATATTTTAGAATATATAAAAGTTATTAAAAAATAATATTAATTGATAATATTTTAATATTAATTCAATTTACCTATATTTATTGAGATAAACATTATATTATATAAAATATTTCAATATTTACCATATGTTCAATTATGTGTTTAAAACAAATATATTAACTAATATAATTTGAGCTTACACTAAAAAGTATTACAACGATTCTCTCTTCATATTTCGCCGTTTTATATTAATTTGTAATGATAAAATTTGTCTATAAAAAATATATTCGTAATATTAATCAAAAAGTATTGTAAATAATAATCTATAATAACTTGAAAATATTCTTGTATTGATTAATTTAACTTTTTATTTAAAATATTGATTTTTAATATTTTTAAGACGATAAAAAATTGTTTTCTTTATGATTAATTTATTATGATCATTGTAAATATAAGAATTATGCATAGGATGAGAAAACTTTATAAGTATATATGCATATATATATAATGTTAAAACAGGCTAAATATAATTATGTGTTTAATATAAGCCTTATTTATTATAAGTTAACCTATCATGTCCAATTTTTAAATTTGATAATATATACCCCTTTCGCTATTAATGGGATTATTCATTCGTGTATTTAACCACGTATGTACATGTATGAATCATATCCATTGGAACACTAACTTACTAGAAAGTAGTATGTCATAGGTTCATCTATGAATTCTAGAGGAGTTATATTATAGAATTGGTATGTATTGTATTTATATACGTAATAATCGGAAGTGCGTGGGTAGCCTAAACAGCCTGAAGAGTATCTAGAAATATAGAATGTCAATCAGAAGAAACTTCTTTAGATCTACAGTTGAGACTGTTCTTGTATATATTCCATATATGGCTCTCTCTCATATGGACTTTAACTTCATAATTAGATACAAAAAGTTTATGGAGCCTATAAACGAATACTGCGAGCTGTGCTAATCAAGTCAACGAGAGACCACGTTACGAATAAGGAGTTATACGGCAGAATTACAAGAATAACATATACACTACGCGAACAGCTACTGGTGTTCTCCGGTCAGGCCTGGAGAAACATAATCGAAGTAGTGAGAAAAGTATTACACTGGAACCCATAACACTGACGACTCTTTCGAGGTTCATCTAAGAAGATATACTTGTACCAAATAAGATATGATACAGTGTGCACTAGTGCGGAACTACTGATATCGATAAGTTATAGAGATGCATGGAGGACACGTATTATTAACTGCCAAACGAGTAAGGTAAGGTAATATATGTATAGTATACAATATATATATGTAAGTTATAAAGTGGAACTAATAAAGATATTATTTATTAATGTAATATATATATATATATATATATTTATATACACTATTTATATAATATTTACATTTGTATTACGTAACGTAACAAATAGATTTATTACATAGAAACTTAAAAATAATTTATTATGCCATGTTCGGTTAAATGCGTGACTCTATAGGGACTATAGCTATGTCTATTTGTTATATATATACATATATATATATATATATATATATATATATATATTATCGTTTGTACATTTTTATTATTCGCTATCATTTTCCTTAATAAAAAGAACGCCAATCGATGAGATCGATACAATCTTGAATCTACGTATCATTGGGTATACTATTATTATTATTGTTAGTATTATTATTAATATTAAGTTATATTTATGTTGTTATATTTAATTTTCTTTTAATTAATAAAGTACATAATAACCTCCACTTTGTTACATATATATTTATATATATATATATATATATATATATATATATATATATATATATATTGTAATGTGTAATTATAAAGAAAACTCGGTTAATATTATGTAAGAATTAATATGTTTTTAATAATGATCTTTTATATATATAATTATGATAAATCATTTAATATATATATATATATATATATATATATATCATGTATCTAATTTATTTAAAATAATAATATAACAAAATCTAGTTTAGACTGTAGTTATAATTATATTTTTAGTTAATAAGACTACAGATACATATGGAGCAGGTTTAAATAGATAAATGTAAAAAACTATTACTCACTAATCAATATATTAGTATAGAAATTAATAATAAATGTACATTAGAAAATTAAATTCAATAAGTAAACTAATATATACGAAACCATAACTATTATTTATTAAATACATATGTATATATATATATACTGTCATAAAATATATGTATATAACTATATATAGATAGATAGATATATGTATATATAGATAGTTTATTAGTAATACACACAAATTGACATCATAATTTGACAATAAATAATAACTAAATAAAAATAATTATGATTTGCACATGCCATAAGTAAGAGAAAATAAAAATAGATATAATATCAATATAAAGTATAGGTTTAGTTAATAATTAGTATGCATATATGCTATAGTATATGATGATATACTCTAGCTAGTTGTCAACCTGCGATGAATAAACATTCTTGTAAAGAACGACCAATTCAATTTCATCGGAATATTCTAAAGCCAATAGAATGTATACTGATTCCCATACTCCGTGAGACATATAACAGATCACAAAAAAACTAAAGTTATTATCACATCTATGTCATAAAGACAGAGCTAAACCAAAAATTATAATAATTGATATTCATTCTATAGAATTAATATATTTATAAGAAAATAATAAAATAAAAAATAAAGATATATGAATAATAGTATACGTATATTATAAAAATAATATGTAATCAACGATGCACGTTGTAGTGCATTAGAGAAACAGAATATTGATTTACGAGATATATCATCGGTCTCAAGCGAATTATAATCTTTAGATACTCTATTGCCGAACTAACTGAGGTGTGTATAGGATATTTCTTATATTTTGTTTAGGCCTCATATATTGCTGTTTACGTCGAATATATTCTCATGATATCCACAAATCGATATCCACAAATTCATTAAGTATATTGTACGTTAACACCAGACCAGTTACTTATTTGCGAAGTGATAATGATTTAATATTGAGAAAAATAAGTCTATCAGTGTAAGAACAATTGGGAATATTACATCTAGCAAATAATCGTTTAGTGAAATATTTTTGAAAATTTGCAATGTGAATTAGAAGTAGTGATATATAATGGATCAGGATTCAAACTGAATAATCGGAGTCATCTAATATACGGTATATATGTTTTAAATATATATATATATATATAATTATTGAAAATAAAACATCTTAATATTATATTAATGATTAGATAGGCTTTATTACAAATATTATAATATAAATATTTAAACTCGTAGTATCACTAAATTTTATAACTAAATCTTTACAACTAGATTGGATAGTAAAGTGTGTCCATTAAATTATATATATGAGCGGGAAACGTATTTCCAACACGAATTACTCCGAGTTTCGTCAGAACCAGTAGTAGAAGAGTCTTAGTCTTAAACCGAGTAGACGCTACCGCCGGTGAAGGTTGGGTTTGTTCTGTTTTGGGTTTTAAAGTGTTATTTCCGGTAATTTAGCAATATATGTATACATATTTATATATATATATATATATATATGCGTTGTAATAAAAAACGTATATCATATGTAATAATATATATGATTATATATCATATTACATAATGTTTACTATTTATTATTTATTAGAGTATTAACTAGATAAATCGTCTGCGAATTAGTTATCAGAAGAGAATTCGAGTTCTATATCAAGTGTATCAAACAACATCTAACTTAACATCATTATACCTGATATAATTAGGGGAAAGTAACCGAATACGGACGGTGCCCGAATACGGACACTCTCGATATCTCAGAAACCATAAATCCTACAAAAAATATATAATTAAGAAAAATTCATAATAATATAAATAGTCTAAAAAGTATTATTTATTAATCACTCAAAATATTGCTGTTATATCCAAAACATTGATTTTTTTATTATGTTTTTAAATTTATAAAAAAAAATGTCAACTTAAAACCTTCTCAAGAATATACAAATATACCGATAAAATATAACACAATATTATTAAAAAATAAAGCATTCTAAAATGATATATATAATTTATATATTTGTTATCAAATATTTATTAAGTTATAGGCATATATCTAGAGGTCATATAATTCCCCAATACGGACACTTTAGAATTATTAATACCGACACCCTATAACGAATCAGCGAGCAGCGTATGAACTATTCTGATATATATATATATATATATATATATATATATATATAAATCGCATGCGTTATAATATTAATACTACCAATAAAGCTAAATCTAACATTTTTATTATTTAGATACTTAAGTTGTATTATTAATTAAAATAATAATAAACATAAATAAATTATTAACTAATTAAATTAGAATACATTGTTCATAAAATTAATTATAAATAATGTAATTATAATTAATCTCATTGGTTCATGAATAATATATAGTTTATCTAGTGGTATATATGGCGTTCGTATTATAATATGGGGTGTCCGTATTCGAACATGCGTATCGAATACGGACACCCCTGTTATCCATGTAATTAAAAGATAAAATAAAATGATAAAATCACAATAATATCTATAATCATATAATATTAATATATTGTAATTTTTGGATAAAAATAATGAGTAATAAAATGTAAGATCATTTATTATTAAAGTGTCAGTATTAGATTACTTTTCCCTAGCGTAAGACTAGTAAATGTATTGATTTCCTTTAATAACAGATGGGGTACATATATCATGTTTATTTAGCCATTCATTCAGCGTATATATGGCAGGTTTGGTTAATGCATTGATGTACGATGTGTATATTGGCAGAATGTGATTTAGCATAAATTAGAGTACTTGTAAGTGATTTATCAATGGGTATTCATATATCAGGTATTGATTTTAAGTAAGTTTCGTAAACCGATGTTCAGTTAATAGTTGGTCATTATCAGAGACTATTAGTTTATATCGATACATTTAGGAAGGATAGAGGAAAGTATTTTTGGATAGCTTAGTTTAGGTACGTATGACTATGATATATCATGATATATCACCGTATGCGGTATATGATTAGTTAATGATATAACATTAGCAAATATTAGTATTATGTATATATTAATAATTATATTTAATATATTTTTAATATATTTATTATTATATTTAATATATTTTTAATATATTTAATATTTAATAATTATATTTAATATATTCGTTAATATATTTAATATTTAATCATTATATTATTACGTATTTTATATGCATGCTTTTGTGAGGCCATATGTGGAATGGGAACCCAAGCATTCAGAAACTAGTTGCCGAAACGTAACATTATAGGTCAAATAATATATCCAGTAGTTGGTAAAATTATAGGTAGTTTGTGAGCAAATAAACAGTTTCCTGTTACATATAAAAAATTAATATTGGTACGTATAATTTTACCCATAATTAAAAACCTAGTGGAACGTCTATTTTTACCCATAAATAATACATAGTGGAACGTATATTTTTACCCATAAATAAATACCTATAAGTGGAACTTATTATTTTACCTATAAATAAACACCTATAGTGGAACGTATTATTTTACCCATAAATAAACACATAGTGGAACGTATACTTTTACCCATACATAAACTCCTAGTGGAACTTATTTTGTTACCCATAAATAAACATCTAGTAAAACATATATTTTACCCATACAAATATACACACAGTAAAAAATGAATTATTAATAAATATATTTGAAAAATAATGTTATATTTAAAAAAAAGAAACGTAAAACAATTCATTCATTTATTACAGGAACAATAAACGAAATACGGATATGATATAACACGTGAATAATATATATATATAATAATACACTGGGAATGCAAAGGTATATTTGTAATGATAATAATATATGCGTCAACCTGATTCCTGAGGCAGTAAACATGTTACATAATAGAACTTCCGATATCTAATTAGTTACCTATATATGGAATGTTCTATTATGATAAGCTGTACGGAATGTTCTATTACAGATAGCAATATGATATATATATATATATATATATATATATATATATATATATATATATATATATATGGCTGTACATGACGGGCGGCACACTTTATAAATGATATGTGTGTAGGATGTAATTGACAGCTGAATATAGGTGTATGTTGAATCTAGTAATCAATGGTAGTTTTAAGTAGATGTGTTACTATCACAGGAATCTTGGGTGAAGATGAGGGAATCATTGTTGATGTCAAGGTCGTCATTTTATACTATATGTTACATATATGCGAATTTATATATACTTAGTTATATCATGTATACACTATTTACTAAATATATTAACCTGTTAACCTGTGCCGTCGAGTCGTATCCGACCCCTGGCGACATCGATGACAGCAGCTCTCCAAATCCTCCTACACCTTGAGGCTCGGATCATGTTGTAGATAGTACTATGGAAATTGTTCTTTATGCTATCTAGCCATCTTTGCCGTGGTCTCCCTCTGCTTATATAACCCCCCATTCTTCCTACCATCACTTCATATTCCATTCCGCCTGCTCTTATAACATGGCCAGAGTAACATAATGATGCCTTGACTATCCTTGACTCAAGCGTCCATTCTGGTTTTATATTGTCAATAACCCATATATTTGTCTTTCTGTCGATCCATGTTACTCTTAACAGACGTCTCCAACACCATAACTCAAAAGCATCGATCATCTTTCTCTCAAGCTTTCTCAGTGTCCAAGATTCTGCTACGTATAAGACTATAGGGAAAACTAAAGCTTTTACAAGCCTGATCTTTGTTCTGAGGGTAATTCCTCTATCTTTCCAGATTTTCGTTAGTCCCCCCATTGCAGATCTACCCATTGCTAACCTTCTGCGTATTTCCTTCTCATAGAATCCATCCTTGGTTATTAGAGATCCCAAGAAAATAAAGTGCGATACTACTTCAATATGCTTTCCATCTACTACCATTTCTCCTTGGTCTTCAGTCATCATTACTTTAGTTTTACCTACATTTAGATATAGACCTGCCTTTTCACTAGCCAACTTTACTCTTTCCATAATTGCTATTAGATCTTTTTTAGTTTCAGCGATCAGTGTTGTGTCGTCAGCATATCTCAGGTTAGTAATCATTCTACCTCCAATACTGATTCCCCCATCCCAATCTTCTAATGCCTCTCTCATTATGTTTTCTGCATATATGTTAAACAGTAGGGGGGATAAAATACATCCTTGTCTTACCCCTTTCCCTATGTTTATAGTATCAGTTTCACCGAATTCTGTTCTTATAGTGGCTTCTTGTTTCGTATAGAGATTTTGCAGTAGGACTATTAGGTGAACAGGAACTCCCATTTCTTTGAGTATCACCCATAGTCTCTCATGATCTACGCAGTCGAAGGCCTTTTTATAATCGATGAAACACATATACACATTCCTGTTGTGTTCTTTGGCTGTTTCCATCATCCACCGCAAATTAGCTATATGATCTCTTGTTCCTCTTCCTTTTCTAAAACCTGCTTGTTCAATAGGTAGTTCTGGGATAAGGAAATGTTCTAATCTTTTCTGAATAATTCGAAGAAATATCTTGCTAGCGAAATAGTACGATAGTTCCCACATTCTTTCTTATCTCCTTTCTTGTATTTCGGGAGATAAATAGATTTCTTCCAATCTCTTGGCCATTCCTTAGTCCTCCATACGTTATTGAAAAGAATTAACAGTATTTTTATAGATGCATCTCCACCTGCTTTCAGAAGCTCTATAGGTATACCATCACATCCAGATGATTTCCGATTTGATATATGCTTGATAGCGTCCTTTACATCTGTCTCTATAGAGTATAGTATATGAGGTTCATCTTCATATCTAGTTTCGGGAAAAGTATCAGTGATTTTAGGATCTCTCCTGTAGAGCTCTTCTGTGTATCGTTGCCATCTAATTTGTACTCCTCTTTCTTCAGTAGCGGTCTTTCCGGAACTTAGATTCATTACTCCGCATCTAGCTGTGTATGATCCAGTTATATATTTTATTTCCTTATATAGATCTCTTGTTCTTCCCTTTTTATTGTTTTCTTCTATTTTTCTACATTTCTCTCTTAAATTTATCTCCTTATCATACCTTGCTTTTTTTTGAAATTCTGCATTTAGTTTTTTATATTTTTCTATTTCACCTTTTCTTTTTGCCTCTTTTCTATCCTCCGCTATTTTTATTGTTTCTTCGGTTAACCATTTTGTAACTTTCCTCTTCTTTACTTTTGGTATCCATTTCTCAGCCGTCTCTATCACAGCATCACGTATATCAATCCATAAATCTTCAGGATTTTTGTCATCTACTTGTAGTATGCTGAATCTATTCTTGACTTCTACAGTATATTTCGTAGCAATGTTTTCTAGATCATATTTTGGAGTAGTCTTATTTCTTTTAGTTTGTTTGAACTTTATTTTGACAGTAGCTATTAACAAATTGTGATATGTGCCACAGTCTGCTCCAGGGATAGTTGTTACTCTTTTTATAGAGCTTTTCCATCGACCTGTACATAAGATATAATCAATCTGGTTTCTAGTAATTTTATCCGGTGACTTCTAAGTATATAGTCTTCTTGCATGTTGCTTGAACATTGTATTCATAACAACAAGACTATTTCTACTACAGAAATCTACCATTGTATCACCTTTTTCATTTCTAGTCCCCAGTCCAAAACCACCAGTTACCCAGCTGTTTTTTGTTTACTCACTTTAGCATTCCAATCGCCAATGACATACATGATGTCACCTTTTGGAGTTATATCGATTGCTTTTTGTAAGGCATCGTAGAAATAATCCATCTCCTCTTCATCTGCTATTGAAGTGGGAGCGTATACTTGTATGAATGTGAAATTTATAGGTTTACCTTGGATACGTATTGTTATTATTCTGTCACTTATAGGATTGAACCCAAGAACACATTTTTTTATTTTTTCTGTGCATATGAATGCCACCCCTTTTCTTTCAATTTTATCGTTTCCACTAAAATATACTGAATAGTCATCAGATTTTACTTGTCCTATCCCCTTCCATTTCGTTTCACTTATCCCCATTAAATCTATCCCATTTCCCTTGTAATAATTTGTGTATTTCCATTATTCATTGTTCTGACATTCCATATCGCTATACTTATATTTTTTTTAAATTGTAGGTAGCTATTAATATCTGTGTGTTTCTAAACGATTTTCTCAGAAACAATCCTTCCTTGCGGATTTAAGATAGCCTCGTCATCCTTACCGACTGTATTACACGATAGTTTCGCTCATCCCCAGTAATAATTGAAAGGCTGTCCAACCTGGGGGGCTCATTTTCTAGCCTTATTGCATTTACTTCTATTTGTGCTGTCATGTTTGTTTTCGTGGGAATTTTACTGGAGTACTTTCTCCAGCGCAGTGTTGAAGCCGTGAATGGGGTTGCCAGAACTCCCTCGAGTATATATGAAGTTGCCGTTGTCCTTACTAGATCATCCGTCTCGTCCACTATTTCTATCGCTGCTGCTCGATAGAAAAGACTCTGTTTTATTTCTGTTACTATAAGAAATGTTAGACTAGTTTTGTTAGAAGCCAGTCATACCCATGCAATGTTTAGCTGGCCAGTCGAGGTCGTTTACCAGGGTTACCCGCCGTGCTGTTCACGACTACTTGGAGGTAATTGCATCAGTTGAGTACTGTGTATGGACAGATGATCCTGAACAACCCATTTTCAAAGTATATTGTATAGGGTTCGACTGTTCAAAAACCATCCGTACTACCATACACAATACCCCATAATACCCCACTAAATATATACGAATGTAATAATAAAAACATAGATCAACAAGGGATTACAATTAGACAAAGGCTGGTGCTAGTTTATATAGAGATTTTACATATTTACACACACGTACAGTGTACGTGTGTGTAAATATGTAAAATCTCTATATGTACGTCGTACATACACAATTATATATATACAGGTGTAATGTATGTGATAGTATGTATAGTTATATAAGTATATATATATATATATATATATATATATATATATATATATATATATAAGAAGTTATAGATATATAGGTGTACAATGGATATATATTATATGTATGGAGATACATTATATACTAACTTCTGCATCTTGACTATTCAATACGATGGACTAGAAGCTAGCTTACAAGTGTAGACACATGGCATTCACGAAGACGATATCGGAGGCGATCCCCATTAACATACGGAATACGTATAGGGCGATATTAATTAATAATTATTAAAATAATATATACTTAATAATTATTAATATATAATTAATTATTATTAATTAATAATAATTATTGATAAATAATTATTAAAATAATATATAATTAAATAATAAACAATTAATTATTATTAATCAATAATAATTATTGATAAATAATTATTAAAATATTATATAATTAATAATTATTAATATATAATTAATTTTTATATTAGATTTTAATTAATAATAACTCAAGCAACCAAACACGTTGCCCGTCAACGTAAATATATAACAACGTTCCAATATTGTATATATTATAGGTCAAATAAACACTTTGGATATACTTATTTTGTTTATACAATTACAATTGTATACCATTATCAATATATGTTCCAATTTTGTATAAGTCAAATAAACACATTGGATATTACAACAGCGATATCTATTGTGAAATATTATATGTTATAAAATATATATCTTATCAATAATAATTATTATTAATATAATTCTATATCAATATAATTGTATAATATATACATACGCATACACACATAGACACACATACACACACACATATATATATATATATATATATATATATATATATATATATATATACCATCTAATAGTGTTAATGTATACACTTATTTCTGTTTAATATTTCTGTGATTTATTTCACATCCCACATTAAAGTACTAATGCACTAATGAACTAATTAGTTCATTAGTTTGAAATATACATTATTATAATGGAATATGTATATAAGATATAATTAGGTAAAATAACTATTAATAATATGATTATATATATAGTCAAGTATATATACATATATACTTGTTATTAATATATTTTAATCAACATATATTTATAAAATAGTTACACTATATTAGATAGTTTAGTCTTTAATATAATATTACTGCGCAATAGATATTAGATATTTTCTAGTTTTTCTACTACATATCTATAAATAGAGGTTCATAGCATTCCACGATTTTATTATATCATACATGTCGTGAATACTGTGTGAAATGAAGCGTTACGACAAGACACGCCCAAAGGGCGTCGCCCATTGCATCACCCATTGCATCATCCACTGCGTAGGTTATTGTGTATGACGCGAACATTGAAATTAACGGTATTGTTGATTTATTTCCTTATATGTACACTTCCTTTTTATTCTATTTCCTTTATAGACAATGTATCAATATTTAGAAACCCAAATTCGTGTTTTAATAACATACGCTACAATTACGATTACGATATAGGATATAAATAAATAACGCAATATTAATCATAATTCGATGAATGGCGAAATGCAGCTCGGCCCAAAAATCCTTTAAGGGCGGGTGGGAGTGGGGGAGGGGGGCGGGGTAGTCGTTTTTTATCGTTATACTAACGTATTGGGTTGGGTTTTTGGTTGGGTTTGGGTTTAGCTATACAGTTCGTATACCCCGATGTTGTTAAGGTTATATTCTCCTCGCCTATATAATAGGTCAGCTGTCGTATCCTCGATGCAGACACACGATCCGCCTATTGTTAGCCACACCAAATTGACAAATTGCTTTCGCTGTATTCCGTTACTTAATTCATATATATAAATTGGTTGGGTTGGGTTGGGTTGGGTTTGGGTTTCTATAATATACTACGAGTTGATTTAATAAGGTAATATAATAATCGTATTGTTAAATATAAACATATATACTTATATACTTGATAAGTGTTATCCTTTATCATAGAGCTAGAGAAAAGTTATCTAGCTCTATGTCCTTTATCCAGCATAATATATATAATAATATTTTGTGATGTGCTAAACGCAGTGGTAATTATGTTGTAATTTTATAATATTTATTTGTATGTAATATACTTAATTTTATAATTTGATACTATATATATATATATAATATATATTATACTTTATATATTATAATCAATAATTGATATTAAATATTAAAAATAATAATGTATGTATAGTACAAATTTAGGTTTTAAAGATTATTATTAATATTGTGTTGATCAGTTGTAATTTTATAACAATGCATAACCTTGCATACATATACCAGTAGTAATTTAAATACATTCAAAATTAATGTTTTTACTGCAGTAATAATTTAATAAGTAGTAATATATACTGTTATAATATACATATACCATTAGTACCACATGTCAGCATTCAAGTCGTATATATAATTAGTAATTATAACTTAATATTTTAATATAAGGCATTTTTACTCAATTTTGTAAAACTATTTACAAAAATATATTAAAACATAATATTTTAATATAAGGCATTTTTTTTAGAAATTTATGAATTAATCATATTAATATTATACTATATTATACCATATTATTCTATATATTATATATAATATCAAAGTGTCAAATTATGTTTAACATGTGTAAATATGTATTATGCATTGTTATAAAATTACAACTGGTTTACAACTAGGCATACAAAAATTAATTACAATCCAATAATTTTACAATAAATACATTATTATTTTGATCATTTAATATCACTTATTTATTATAATATATAATATATAATATATATATATATATATATATATATATAATATACAAATATTAAATTAAGTATATTATATACAAATAAATATTATAATATGTATACATATATAATATAAACATTATTATATGGGAATATGTATATAAGTTATAATTATAATATCTATAGATAACATACAACTATTAATAATATGATTATATATATATATATATATATATATATATATATTATATATATATATACATTAGTGCTGTAAAATTATTAATTATTAATTATATAGTATTTTAATAATTATTAATTATTCAATTCTAATTTACTAATTAATAATTATTTATCAATACTTATTATTAATTATATATTAATTATATATTATTTTAATAATTATTCAATTTTAATTTACTAATTAATAATTATTTATCAATACTTATTATTAACTAATAACAATTAATTATATATTAATAATTATTAAAATAATATATAATTATTAATAATTCAATTATAATTTATTAATTAATAATTATTTATCAATAATTATTATTAAGTAATAATAATTAATTGTATATTATTAAATATTAATTATTAATTATATATTATTTTAATAATTATTCAATTGTAATTTATGAATTAATAATTATTTATCAATACTTATTATTAATTAATAACACTTAATTATATATTAATAATTATTAATTATATATAATTTTAATAATTATTTATCTATAATTATTATTAAGTAATAATAATTAAATGTATATTATTAATTATTAATTATATATTATTTTAATAATTATTCAATTATAATTTACTAATTAATAATTATTTATCAATACTTATTATTAATTGATAACAATTAATTGTATATTAATAATTATTAATTATATATTATTTTAATAATTATTCAATTTTAATTTACTAATTAATAATTATTTATCAATACTTATTATTAACTAATAACAATTAATTATATTAATAATTATTAATTATATATTATAGTGTCATGATAATTTATTTATTAATATATAATTTATAATTTTAGGATAATTAATATCGTCAGTAGTTTTATTCCTGCTTGGCTAGATGAATATCTTCATGAATATGTTCAAGATCATCAAGACGTCCTCCGTATGCTATCCGGGATCGCCTCCGGTATCGTCTTCGTGAATGCCATGTATCTAAACTTGTTGGCCAGCTTCTAGTCAGACAAATTGAATAGTCAAGCTACAGAAGTTAGTATTTAATGTATCTCCATACATATATATATATATATATACACTGCACACCTATATCTTCTAATATACGTATATATATATACGTATACATATACATACATATATATATATATATATATATATATATATATATATACTTATATAACATTACATAGAACATGCATGTATGTGTGTGTAATTATGTAAAATCTATATATATATATATATATAAACTAGTGCCGGCCTTTATCTAATTTTAATCGCTTGATGACCTATATTAATATACACTACGATTCAATATAGTACACATGTTAAATATTGTTATGTTGATATAATTACATTATATTATATTATTCTTTAAATAAATGAATGAATTGTTTTACGTTTCTTTTTTACTGTGTATGGGTACAAATATACGTTCAACTAGGTGTTTATTTAGTGGTAAAAATATACGTTCCACTAGGTGTTTATTAAGGGTAAAAATATACGTTCTACTAGGTGTTTAATCATGGGTAAAAATATACGTTTCACTAGGTGTTTATTTATGGGTAAAAGTATACGTTCCACTAGGTGTTTATTTAAGGGTAAAAATATACGTTCCACTAGGTGTTATTTATGGGTAAAAATATACGTTCAACTAGGTATTTATTTATGGGTACAATTATAATTTCCAATATTGATTTTTTATATGTAAAAGGAAACCGTTTATCTGCTCACACTTTATAATGTTACGTTTCGGCAACTAGTTTCTGGTTTCTTGGAATAAATAATTAGTAAATTAGAATTTAATAATTATTAAAATAATATATAATTAATAATTAATAATATACAATTAATTGTTATTAATTAATAAATTATAATTGAATAATTAATTATTATTAAAATAATATATAATTATAATTAATAATTTTACAGCACTAATGTATATATACATATATACATATAATATATATATATACATATATACATATAATATATATATATATATATATATAATTATATTATTAATAGTTGTGTTTTATCTATATGTTGTGTAGTGTACGGAGAGGTTTGTATTATATTAAGCGCGCGCGTAGGCATTATATATCTATATAGAGATATATATATATATATATATATATATATATATATATATATATATATATATATATATATATATATATATATATAGCGTATATATAGCGTATAACCAATGTGTTTATTTGACCTATAATATACAAAATTGGAACATATATTGAATACATAAAATAATGATATCCAGTGTTTATTTGACCTATAATATATACAACATTTTAACGTTGTTATATATTTTACGTTATCGGTCAACATGTTTGGTTGCTTGGGAAGTATTGGTAGACAGCTAATCTAGGCAGTAAAACGAAAAATAATACAATAAGACTATATTAAATTATAATTATAGCAGTATATACATGTTTTTATGTAATGTAGTTAAGTCGGCAAATATGGTACATTGATTATAAGTATACTTATAGGGGAGATGAAGGATAGTAAGAATAACATTAATATATAATAATCAGAATAATATAAAATAATAAAAGCACAAGATGCCATCGATTATTCACATATTGTCAAGCGAATTCACTTCACGTTCAATATTAGTATTCAAAATAACACCAAGTTAACCGATTATCCAAATGGTCAATTGACCTATTAATAGATAAATCACCAGGTAAAATAGTAAATTATTTATTCTATCCTAAAATTGTCATCATTTTATTTCTCATCTCTATATTTTAATCTTTATTCTATATCTAAAACTATGTGTTTAATATGTATTAATTATTATCTTTATAAATCAATCGAATATTATGTGTTCATATTCTTATGAATATTCGTTTCATATAACACATATATAATCGTAAAAATCTACATCTCACTAGATATATGTATGTAGAATATATATATATATATATATATATATATATATATATATATACCCAGTAAATCATGTGATTAAAAGTCAAGCGTTCAATCATAACCACTCGACTCCATATTGAATCAAGTGGTAAGCGTTTAACTATTTACTGTTGGCTATAAATAGAACCAGGGTCTAACGCTGAACTATTGATTCATTATTGAATCAATTGGCCATGATTTACCTTAAACCAATTGATGCAATTTTAAATCAATTGGCAATGATTTAATTCTGACATAGTGATTCTTTTTTAAATTAATTGGCCAGAATTCTACTTAATTTTATATATAATTTGATTTTAAATATTAATAATTAATTTGTAATACACTAATATTTGTAATACCTACACTTATCATTTTCTAATTACTAAATTAGTATAAATCATATACTTTTATGTCATAATAATTAAAATTAATTTATTTATTATCTTATAATTCTATTATAATTTTAATTTAAATATAGATACTATTTATAAAATTAGTTAACATATAAACTTATTTTATGTACTTAATTTAAATATATATTATGTAATTGAACAACAAAAATGTAACATAAATATGTATTTTTTTACTCATGTAGATTTCATGGCTATCATGTTATACATTGGGTTCATTTATAGTTTACCTCATACAACTATTATAATCTAATATAATATAAAATAAATTATAATAATAGAATTAAATAGACAGTAAATAATAATAAAGATTTATTTAAATTTATAATTTTATTAAGGTATGATATATATACAGTATGTATGTATACATAATAATAATAAATAACAATACTCAGAAATGCTTATTACATTATAATAATTAAATACATCACAACTACTAGTTACGTGTACAATGAATTATTGTCATGAATCAGATTCTATTAGATCTGATAGTGCTTTAGGTTCAGTATGCATATTGGGTTCCTAATAATTTATAAGATTTAGTATAATCAATGTTAGTTATATCAATTAAATAATACAAACCTTAACATATTTCCATTTTTAATTTCTTATATAATTGTCTATACTCTTAATGATTTCTACCTCTTTGCTTCGGGATGTGATATCATTACAGATTCTATAATATAGTTATAAATATAATATACATTATTAAATATATTATGGTAAGTGTTGGCCAATAATTTATAGTATTAAATCTATTAATAACTTTAATAAGTAATAATACATTCTATCAACATTTATATAACTAAGGGTGTATATTTTGTAATGTACCTCAGTACCAAAGTCCCATCTGTATGCTTCTACATGTAAACTCAGATGGTATGTTAGTACTAACTTTTCAACATATCATAGTACCACAGTACCAATGTACCATCCATCGATATAGAGAGGGTTTATTCATGTATTCTTATACATGTAAATTCAGATGGGATGTTGGTACTATGGTACGTTGGTGTGTTACAAAAAACGTACCAGCATCAAATATGTAGGCTTATACATGTAAATGCAGATGGGACGATGGTACTATGGTACATTGGGACCATGCATTTTTAGTAATATACCAATGTACCATAGTACCATCTGCATTTACATGTATAAGACTACAGATTTGATGTTGGTGCGTTACGAAAAACGCTTGCTAACTTGGTAATGTGGTACATTACAAAAAATGCACCCTAAGATAAGTTAATAATATTTCAATTCTATTTTATTAAAAATATGATAATAAAATATTAGTTAAATTCTTTATACAAAAATATTATTTCTTTACTAACGTATTATAAGTTTTGATATATACTGATATTTGATCATGAATACTGCACTTGTATGTTTCTTTAGACAGATACCAGAAACAATACTTCCCATAATCGTAATCGTGTTACATATTTGGTCTGTATTAGTAATTAAATAATAATTATTTACATATTGATAACATTTAAATATTCTTATATACATATATAATATCAGATTGAATGATTTATCTTCACTAGTAACCTAATTAATTATTGAATAGTTAATGAAATAATTAGAATGTGAATAGATATTGAGGTTTTACTATTTACATATCACAAATATAAAATATTGACACCTATTATGTAATATTAGTAAACTTTTAATAGCGATTTAACTGTACCCAATAATTACATGATCAAAATGAATATAATAAACAATTACTCTTAATAATACAATATATAAATAATATAAGACATGAATTAATTTATTATGCACATAACAATTGTATATACACTCCAGTGCTGAAAGTGCTCACAAATGAAAACTAAATAAAAAGTCATAAATAACAAAATTATTTGACAATTAAAGAAAAGTAAATAAAGGAGATGTAGGCATTATGATGGGTAATATAATAATGGATAGACCGGATGGATATAGGGAGATACTTCCATAACGATTGTTCTATAGGGACGATGGATTAGTACAAATAAGAGAAATTTCAGAGATTTAACTGAGGAAATAAGAAGGGAAGTATAGTAATAGTTAGAATTATAGGAGGATTTGGAGGAATGAAGATATATGAGTTGATGAGAAAAGTCTGAGTAGGGTATTTTTATAAGGGAACTAGTTGGGGAGTATTTGGAAGTAATTAGTATTTTAGTGGTCGTGAAGTCGTATGAGGAATATTGAATTACTAAATATCAGATAATTCTATCTAATGAGTAAAAGATGAATCAGGAAGTGATACAAATCAAGAAGTATAATAATCATAACGATAAATTACAAGTGATTTTTAACGGCAATTGGTTGATAATATTTTGAACAAAGTGAATTATAAAAAGATGGTAGATAGCAGTTTTAGAAACCTTCAAGGTATGCAAAGAAAAGGAAAGGTAATAGTTTAAGAAGCTCTCAATTTTTATAATAGATGAGTGTAGTATACTATGATTATCATGGTTATAAGGATATAAAACAATGGAAGAACTATATTAGATGTTTTTGATAGAAGACATAGTATAATTGATGAGTCACATATAATACATTAAGAATTATCAGTACAAGAGGTGGGAATGAAAGTATATAGTTGAATATCATCCGCATACACATGACAGTCGATAATTAGCAATATATCATAAATAGGTAGTATGTATATAGAAAATAAAAGTGATAAAGGATAAAAGGAAACACTGTGGGACTATATATTAGAATAATGTTTTCGGATAACAATTAATATATTATAACTATAGATGTCCTATTTAAGATCTATGATTCCAATCATTTTAGGGCAGTACCATTAATAACTATAATATTATGAATAAAAATGAGTATATTATTATGATGGAGGCATGTGAAAAATGTAAAAAATCAAGTTGACAACACATAAATGTACTCACAGTATAATAAATATTATTAAGATTTTGTAATAGGTAGGTATAATGACCAGTAGAGTGACATCTTCTAAATGTACTCTGAAGAATACTCTGGTAGAACTAGATAAACTTTGTGATAATAACCGATGAGATGTCAATTGGTGAGCTACAAATCCACCACCATCCTTGCCATCTTGTATCGATACATCTTTGGATAATGAAGTCACTTTAGTTATGTTGAGCTTACAATCTCCTTATTCTTAAACTTTTCTTCTAACAGTTCATTGTACGATTGCTTCTTAGATTGATGTATATGCTCTCATATCTGGTTATTTGTAATAGAAATGTTAATATTATTATAACCAAATTGATATTCATTCAAATTTTACATCCAGATTCAATATGTTCAATTGTCCAGTACTAGTTACTGGAAATGTAAATAAGGTATTGAATTATGGTAATTATTTTCAACCAATAGGATATTTAGAAACGTCAACACTGTATAAATGGTTTACTTTAAATTTAATAATGAATATATCATTAATTAAGACAATCTTATGATTGTTAATCTTAAAGTAAAAAGTAAAGTATTATAGCTTCTATATAATTATTATCCATGATACACTATAGATCAAATAATTTTAAATAATTCTATAATTGAATTTTTAATAATTCATTAATCACCTGATGTAATCGCTATCTGAAAACATAAATAATATTCACCCAGCAACAAGCGGTACATTGATGCTCGCGGTGTGGATACTCTAAATAATGTGTATCGAGCAACAAGTACGACTATAGGCGTAGCCTTGTACTTATTGCTCGCGGTATGGACAAACTTTAGAAAGAGAATATATCAGAAATCATGAAATTAATCAATACGAAATAGATAGTCAGTAGTTGTTGTAATATAATGCTCCAATCTACTAAATATCATGCATTTGAAATAATCACTAAATAAATTAAAATAAATAACTTTAGAACATACCAATTAATGTGTCCCATGATTCATCATCAGCCGGTTCTAGTAGTGAAGGGTTATTAATTCTATGATTGAAATCATAACCAAATACATTCTTGCCTATAATTTTTTATATTTGTATTATCTTTAAAGTATAGTAAATGTATATTAAATTATACTATATTATTATAGGGTATAAAATGTAAATATAATACACATAATTATACTGAACATTCATGTAATCTTATAATTAATTCATCAATAGAATAGTAATATTTTGTATATATAATTATCGTGCTTAATTAGCATGCCTTTTAAATTATTTGTTTAAAAAAAATGTCTTTTATTAAAACACAATTAAAATATAATTCATTATTTAAAAAATGATATATAATGTTGTTACAAAAGTAATTGTAAGTACTTAAATAAGCATAAAATAAGCAATATAAGCCAGTAAAAATAGTATTAAATATTTGATTATTGCAATAATGTTGTTGACAACAACTTGTCGATTAATATCGTAATATTGGTTTATATTATTACGATATTAAAAATGTTAAAAGCATAACAAACGTAATATATGTATTGTTAATATAATATATTTGTTATACAAAATATTTACTTATTTTAGCACATATATTACGACCAATGAAAAGGAAGCATTATAGTTATACAATAATATATTTTATATATTATATAACCATATAATATTTCACTATATATTATATTTGATATCATTTCATTACACTTATTAAAATGTTTATTTTGTATATTTGTTAGTATTACTTTGTATAATATTGTTATTTGATTATGTATTTTCGATGTAACCAAATGGGATTATGAATTGAATGTAGATTTTGAATATGCGATAGAGGCGCTGCAGTTGAAATTTAATATTAGATATCTACTAAATTCATCTACTAAACTTTATTATTTATATACATATATATATATTAATATTTACGATCAATTTTAATGCTATCTATATTATACAAATACTATCTATATTAAAAATAAAAATTATATATATATATATATAAAATACTAAATATCAACATTCCTCATAATTTTTATATTTAAATATTTTTAATTGAAGATATCATATTATTTGACTTATATAACCTATATCCATAGATATAGATATACCTATTTAATATTTAACATATATAATATGACTAATATCCAATCAAAATACTGTTGCTATTTGTTATTTTATCGATAGAAGTGACATTTGTATGTCTATCTATTACATGCATTGTGTACGTCAATTGATTATCCATTTTCTTATATCAATGGTACATATTTTATATGATAAATATTTTTTATATCTGATAAGTCTTTTTTATAACATACATATTATTTATAGATATCAAATATCATATTAAATATACCACATATAATTGTTAAAAAACCCAAACCAAATACTTTATTTATTATTAAATATGTATACATTATATATGTTTTCATTATTTATTATATTATACTTGAATTATTACTTAATAATATGTAGTTAATATACTAATAGTATTAGTCTAATACTATTAATACTATTTGTATATTAAGTAATACTTGTATTATAATACAATAAATAATGATAATATAATTAACGGTTGGTCCCTTAGTTTCTTCAACAATGGGGGGATCACGTAATTCAAAAATGTTCTCAACTTAGTTCTGGATTGGGTCTTCTTATGGCAATCGGATAGTCATTTTCACGTACATTCTTTTATGTTGTATCTCCATACTCTCTTCGGTATACCTGGCTGAAGTTTTGTATAATTTATATAGAATATTTGAATAAAAAATCTAACCGATAATACTAGTAGTGCATATAAATGTTATAACATGATAAATATTATTTATTATTTATATTAATTTTCAAATATACATTTAAAGAAAATAAATTGTTTAAGATCTAATAGAGTTGCTCACATGATCAGTCAAATGTGTACTAGTGCGAAAGGTTTCACACGACAATACACATATTTACGATATGATACATACGTAGAAAATATTATATTTTTTCGTATGAAACGAGTATTTTACCAAGCAAGAAATTTATGGATCATGTGAATCCTTATAAAGCGGAAAGCTGTTTACAAATTTGTACAACGTCCCCCAATATTGCTTTATCAAACTATGTGAACAATTATTTTACTTATTTTATATTATCTAATGTCTACTTGCATTTGTATATATATATATATTCCATAAATAATATATATCCAAATATTACTTTACTACTTTTAAGTAGTATTTATATAAAATAAATTAAATATTGAACAATTTATTGTAAAAATATATACATAGTTAATGAATAATTGTTTTCATATATTATTCATAGAATATACATCAATTATTATATATCAATTATAATATAATTATAATATATTTACACCTATATGATAAACAGTCTATATCGAATCACCCGCTTTTAAATTTTTGACATTTTAAATACTGGTTTCGCTATTATACACATTAGTATACATGATACATTAATATGAAAAAGTAAAATATAGAATATACTATTATAATAATTATAATTATTATAATAATAATAATTATTATTATAAGTATTATAATTATTATAATACTATTTTAAAATATATACAAATTAATTGTTATATGATAACTTATTATAATTTCAAATATACATCTTAAATATTTCAAATTTAATTTAGGCAAACGTAATAAAAAACGGGGCTATATTCTATATTATCCTAGCAGACTATCATAGAATTATAAAGTCACTATGATTATATCATAGAATTTATCAAACTCAAATAATTTGTTTGAAATTGCACATGTTTGCGTATTTTGTTACGCCATATATTTAATATATATTTAATATTATATTATATCATATAATTATTATAATAATTATAATATTATATTATTGAATATATGATATAAGGAAAACAGGTTTCGAGTAATTTAAAATATATTTAAAATTAAAATTATTTTAATTAGATATAATTAATAATTTACCTTTATTCTGATATAGTTGATATTTTGAACGCCACCGAAATAAACTATAATATCTTATTAATATTACAAACTTAAAATTAAACTATATAATAGACTATAAGTAATGAATTAGACTAAATTAAATAGATATTTTAGAAATAAAAGTTAAATCCGGAATTAAATATTATTAAAGATTATTATTTATAAAAACAAGGACAATGGAATTGATAGTATAAAATAAGTAAACAACTACGATATCAGATACTAAATTGGATTTACATAAATAATTATAATTACAAATAAAATAATACAATTATATTCTCAACAGTTTTCATCAAATAGTTTTCGAATTATATATGTATAGGTTTAATTATATATTTATTTTATAAATATTAATTTAATTATTTTTTAAATTATAAATAAATAATAATGTAATAAATAAATGAAATATAATGCTTATTATAAAAATGTGCATATTAAATATATGTATACGTTTATTGTGTCATTGTGTTTGAATTTGTATTAGTTCTTTTGGATATGTCTGGCTTAGATTATTATATATTTCAATATATATTAGAGTTTTTGTCTTCCATCTTATAATATTCTCATACTTTGGTAACTGACAGATCGCATATTGGCATTACCATTTCGATATATTATACTTATTTTTGATTGTATGTATTAATCGTCAACTTCACATGCTTCTCTCAGTCTTATATTATATGTTAGTAGGTTTTATTTTAATATACCCGTGTAACTAAATTATGTATATATTATAATTATTTTTTATATAGGTTTTATATATCCTATATTTTTGTTGTGCCGTGTCTAATCTTACTAATTATCTCTTCTTCAATATATGTATAACTTTCCCTACTTATTTTACTGGTCATTCACTCGATTTAATTTGTTGTTGATCTCATAGTATTTATCAATATATCACGAATTGTTGTAAATATTACTTACTCATCATTTTCTAATAACTTGTTGATTAGTTCTTCCTCACAGCACTATTGTAAACAAATTCATTACCTACATAAAGTATAGATCACTGATTATGATTACTTTGCTTCGGAATTTGAATCACTATCCCTTTCACAGCCTTATTCCATTGATTCATTTAATAATACTTTATCTTATTTGATTGATACTTTGCCTCTCTAAAACTAGAAATATTAATGTGCATTCAAACTGTACATGGCTTTCCTCTGAACTAGTTTCTTTCAAACGTAACATACGAAAGCTCGAATGTATTTTTCATAGTAAATCCTTTTCTAATAACATCAGGATATTTTCTACATATAGCAGGTTCTAAAATTCTCAAATATCTAATGACCAGTCTTCTTTTTATATTAGTAAAATTAATAATATCACATAAAATCCTCGTACTTCATTCGCCCTTGCTCGTAAGCTTCTCTCCCCTAAACTGCCTCTTAATATGCTTCATATACCTAATGTTGATCGAAATGAATTATGCTATTAATTTACTAATCACTTTACTGATAAAATGCTACACACCTGTTCCTCTATTTCATCCATCTTACTAAGTAGACATATTCCATTTATTTGTATTTGTAAACAAGTCCCATATTACTTTTCTGTATTATATATTCCTTCTATTTTCATATCTTTTCTTATCTGTAAGTCTTCTTATTTGTCTGACCCAATTAAAATAGCAGCCTTTAAACAATTCAATTCTACTAAATCACCCTATATTCTTGATATTACTAATGTTTCCCTAAACGGTGGTATGTGTTAAACTTATTTCAAGCATACTATCATTACAACACTATTCAAGAACCCTTACTTGATCCCGATATAGTTATCGCCCCATTTCTAAATTTAGGTTTCTCAGCAAAATCATGGAATGCATCGTTGCTATACAATTAAATATATTTATGGCTGACAGCAAGTTATATGATATATTTCAGAGTATATTTAAATGAGGGAACTCCACTAAAACTGCGCAACAACAAATACTAAATAAAATATACTCCTGTCAACGTGTCCTATTATACTTCTCATGTGCTTTCGATTACCTGAGCCCTTTCATTCTTATCTCAATATTATAAATGATTGGTCTACATGGAACCATCTAAGCATGGTTTTCTTTCTATATTTTAAATCGATCATCATCCGTAATAATTTGTAATTTCTCTGCCAAAGATCGTCCCCTTCAGTATGGTATTCCTCAAGGTCACCAATTATTGGCCCTTTTATCTTTTCAATATAAATCAACCCTATATATGATAGTATCAATCAATTTACATATTTCCATCATCACATATACGCTGATGATACTTAACGATATTCCTTCTTATCCCACTCATTCAATGTACTACCAGATAATTCCCAATTGTGCAAGTGTGCTACATCTAGTTGATCAGTGTTTCGTTCGAATATCCTTCTTATAAACTCTGTTATCCTCAATATCCCATTAAACTATAATTTGTCCCTCCTATTGACATTCGCGGTGACCATATATCACATATCGCCACTCCATCATCATATGTCCTAAATATTGATGTAACTTGGGATTTTGACTTATCCCGTAATTCCCACATATATAATATATCTAAATCAACTGACTATCACATCTTCAACATTCGTTGCATAAGGAAGAACCTAACTAACCCTCTTACTATTATCCTCATAACTGTTCTCGTACTTTCTCATATCAACTAGGTCATACCTACTGCTCCTCCCTATTCTATCGCATTCCAAACATTCATTATTATCAATATATTAGAATATAAATAGTGTATAACAATATATATATATATATATATATATAGAATTGATCGTAATGTATATAATCACATAATTCGTGAATCTATATACACCATTTTCTCCATTAATCGCTTTAATCATTCAACTGGTGACTCATGCCAACTTATATATAATTGGTTCCCTCTAAGAAAATGCCCCTCCATTAATTCACACCCTTCCTTTTTACGCACCTCAAGGCATACATATTATCAATGTGATAGGACTATTTTCTTAACAAATAGGCATCAATCTATGTTTATACATTTTTTTATATATATATTTATTTATTTATCCTATTTATAAATTGTTAAGATCGTTCATTATATTGTATTGTTATGTATACCTAGGATGGGTGGTCACACCTATGAAAAGTGCCAATACACCCTATTATTATCATCATAATTATGATAGTATTATAATCATATAAATAACGAATGTTTCTATGGGTTATCAGTAGAAATGAGTGTAACTTATATGGTTTGGTTAAGTAGATATATAGGTTACTAGATAGCCATATAGTTCATAGGTAGACTTATTATTCATAATTTGACCCATTTGTTTCTAGATAGATATATATGATCTAGGTAGACACCTAGTTCCTATTAAGACCCATATATCTCTAGTTAGACATATAGGTCATAGTTAGACCCATGGGACCCTCGGTATATATGTAGGTCCTAGTTATAAATATATGTATCTAGGTAGACATATAGGTTCAATGGTAGACATATAGATCCCTAGATATATATATAGGTCATAGTTAAACTTATATATCCCTAGGTAGACATATATATATATATATATATATATATATATAATATCATAGTTAGACCAATATATCTCTAGGTAGACATACATGTCATCATTATACACATAGGACCTATGTCATTGGTCCATAGGTAGATATATATGTCATAGGTAGACATATATGAAATAGTTAGACCTATCGATTCCTATAGGAATATCTATAGGTATACACATATGTCCCTAGGTAGATATATATGTTCCTAGGTAGACATATGTGTACCTAGGTAGACATATATATCCTATATAGACATATATGTACTATATAGATATATAGGTCATAATTAGACCCACAGGTCTCTAGGTAGACATATAGGTCCTAGTTAGATAAATGGGTCCCTATACATACATATAGGTATCTAAGTAGATATATAGGTCCTATGGAAGACATATAGGTCCTAGCTAGACCCATATGTCTCTATGTAGATATATAGGTCCCAGGTAGACATATAGGTCCTAGTAAGACCCATATGTATTTAGGTAGACATATAGGTCATAGTTAGACCCAAAAGTCCATAAGTATATATATAGGTCATAGGTAGACATATATGTCCTTATATAGACATATAGGTCATAGTTATATATATATATATATATATATATAGGTTCCTAGGTAGACATATATGTCCTAGTTAGACCAATAGGTCACTATATATATATACATATAAGTATCTAAGTAGACATATATGTTCCATGGAAGACATATATTCCATAGGAAGAAATATTGGTCCTAGGTAGACACATAGGCCCCTAGGTAGATATATAGGTTCATAGGTACACATATTAGTTATACTTAGACTTATAGGTCCCTAGGTAGATATATATGTCCTATGTAGACATAATTAGGCCTTAGTTAGACCCACATGTATCCAGGTAAACATATATGTCTTAGGAAGAAATATGTTTACTAGATATTACTATATGTATATAGGCAGACATATATATATATATATATATATATATATATATATATATATATATATATGACCTATATATAAGACCTATAGGTCAATAGGTAGACATATAAGTATAATTATATATTATTATTTTCTTATATTTTTACTTGATGTATTTTTTTCTTGTTCATTATCTTGTAGTATTATGTTCACCAAAAAATTCCATAAAGAAGTTGATGGAAGTTACTAAACCAACTAGGTAACAGGTAACAATTAACATACGAGGGATGGTAACACATATGATAAGTGCCAATAAAGCCTATTATCATCATCTTTAAAATGTATAACAAATAGTATAACAATTCCTATTTAATATATTTAATAATTTAATTCATAATGATATTTATCATTATTTGTATTAATACAAAACTAACATAATTATTAGTTATACGTTTACGCTATATTACGTCAAATTGGCGTCAATAGGTGAGCTGTCAACGCTGACCTGATGGTTAGAATTTGACGCCAACATTATTACCTTAGATTTTTTTGAACATATTAAATATATAAACTTTTTAACAAATTAATATGACGTTATATTACATAATATACAAATAAGTAAGTAGTGCTAAATAATTGAATTCATTTTCAATAAAAACCAAATAGTATTTACATGGCGTCAAATTGGCGTCAATTGGTAAGCTGACAACGCTGACCTGATGGTAAGCTGTCAACGCTGACCTGATGGTTAGAATTTGACGCCAACATTATTACACTAGATTTTATTGAACATATTAAATATATAAACTTGTTAAATTATTTATATCACATTTTATTACATAATATACAAATATGTAAGTATTGATAAATAATTTAATTTATTTACAATAAAAAAAAAATATTATTTAAATATTATTTACAATGCGCAAATTGGCGTCAACTGGTATTCATTTGACGCTAATTGGAGTCACTTGGTACCCTGTTGATTCCATATTGAATCAACTAGTAAGCGTTAACCGTTTTACTATTGATCGGTCTGTTTACTGGGTATATATATATATATATATATATATATATCTGTGAATATACAAACTTGTAAAAAATAGTCTCAAAAGTAAATGTAAGAAATTAAATTAAGTAATATTGAAAACTGAAAAAAATATTAAAACCTATGAATATTATGATATAAATAAATATTTAAAAAATCAATAAATATATGTAATGAGTATATAGTATATTGATATTATATTTTATAATATACATCGTAGACGTAAATATTAGTAAAAACATCTTTCGTAAAATAATATATCCAATTATTCTAATAATATTATATATGACGGTAATATGAAATTATATACATATTATATATATATACATATTATATATATATATATAATGCGCATATATGCGCCATTATAATTAGCTATAATTAAATTACGTCAAATATTATTGTTGATAAATATCAAAGTGCGGATCTTCCTCATCGTAGTACCGAAACTACCCTTACTTTAATTATAAATGATATTCTCATATCTCATATCTCATACCCCATGCTATCTCGTACTACTTGATTTATCTAGTGCCTTTGATACCCTAGATCACAATATTCTTTCAATTAGACTTAATGAAATTGGCATATACGGTCAAGTACACAGTTGGTTTATGTCTTTTGTGTCATCAAGAACATCTTCTGTGAAGATTAACTCCTCGTTGTCTCCTCCTTATGTTAACATGCATGGTATTCCATGAGGCTCTGTTATTGGGCCTATATTGTTTATTATTTATATTCTTCCTATCAAATCAATTTTTCACAAATATCCTAATATTCACTATCATATTTATGCTGATTATCTACATATATACACGCCATTTCCTAGTTCTAGTGATTCTGATATGATTCAAATGTCTATGTTTAATTGTATTATTTATCTCACTGAATGGTTCTCTCGTAACTCTATCTCATTAAAATTAATACTATCATATTTTCTAGACCCAGTTCTCTTCTATCAATCACTCATCCTTTTTTAATATATTTTCCAACTTCAGAATCTATAACTCTCAAACCTTCTGTTTTACTATAACCTTTCACCTAGATCACTTTCCACATATTAATAACATTATTCTCACTGCCAACTATTTTCTATATAATATTAGAAAATCTCATTATAAGGTATACCTTCGCCATGAATAAATGTTTAATTCACTTTTATTCAGTAGACTTATATATTGCTGTTCATTATTATGTAATTTACCTGTTAACCTTATGTATAAACTTGAGCGTATTCAAAGTCGTTCTATACGTGTATTATATAATCTGATTTAATGAGATCATTAGGCTGGCTTAAGTTTAGATATATTACAGTTAAGTTTAGATTACATAGGCTATTGTGTATAACACATCATGCTATACACCGTAGATTTCCTGAATATTTAGCTCAATCCATTATTATTCAGAATTCGAACAGATCCAGTCGTAAGTGCTACATCATGAAGTTGGTACAACGATCTACATCGTTGGCATACTCTGAATCAGCTTTCTCGGTTATTGCTCCGAAAAGCTGGAATTCATTGCCATATGATATTCGTTGTGTAATATAACTTTCATTGTTTAAATGTAAACTGTATGTCCATTTTAAATCATTGTAATTCGTTCTATTTTATTATTCGTTTTCTATTTATTTATTTTTTGTTTTTTATTATCTAACAACGTCTATACTCACCATGTGTTTTTGAAGTCAATAAACTATATATAAATAAATAAATAAAATAAAAATATACAATTCAGCGCTATTATAAATATATATGTATAAAAATTTATATATAGGGGGGTAGGGGGAAGTGTTATATTTCACATTCTCTTTTAACTGCTGTCATCCTTTGTAAGATGGATTAGATAGAAAATATACACAATTCTCTCTTAATCTCTTTTCGGCTCCTCGTGCCATCCCTTGGTAACCACTTCAGCAAGTGGGCTAAGACAAATTACAAGAAAAATCTGGAGAGGAGATAGGCGCCATTAGACTCATTAAGCCTATTGATAGATGACATGACAAACAATAATATTACAATTCCGGATCGGACGTGTTCTGGAATAACAACGTCCGCGTATTCCATCGGTTATACCCAGGATGGATGTGCTAAGTTAGATATTGGAACTAAAGAAATATTAACAACACACACACAGAAAATAACGATAACTAGAAGAACATTAAAATCACCAACGATAATAACTACAATAGGTACATGGAATGTACGGACACTCAGAGGAGCAGGTAAAATTCATGAATTAACAAGAGAACTAGATAGATACCGATGGGACATTATTGGTCTGGCGGAGACAAGATGGAAAAACTCTGGTGAATTAATAACTGAGGAAGGCCATAAGATTGTCTATAGCAACAAACAAAATACAACCAACAAGGAGTAGCTTTTATAGTACGAAAAGAACTCACTTCAGCTATCCTAAACTATAAAACAATCTCATGCCAAATTATATCAATAAGACTAGCCGCACAGCCAGTAAATATAACTACCATCCAGATATACACACTTACAAGTGATTATGATGACGAATATATTGAAATTTTCTATGAAGAGATAGAAAAAACAATGACGGAGACAAATAAAAAGATATTTTAATTATATAAGGTGATTGGAATTAAATAGTAGGTGATTCGAACAAAGAATGGAATAATGCGGTAGGTAATTTGTAAATTTAAACACACATGATCAAATAGATTTTATTCTAACTCCTCGGAGGTTAAAATCAAGTATACACAAATCATCCACAAGATCATATCCTGGTGTAGTAATAAATTATGACCACGATCTGGTTCTTTGTAATATGAGACTGAAATTACGTTCACAAAATATGAAGAAAAGTAATAGAATATGACCTTGAAAAACTGAACAACACACATACAGGCAATGAATTAGAAGCTAAACTGAAAAATATTAATATAGATGAATTATCTACTGATAATGCTTATATACAAATCTCAAAGTCATTAACAGATACAGCACAACATATTCTAGGAAAATACAGATTGAGAAAACAGCCATAGATAACGGTTGAGATTCTGGAATTATGTGTTAAAGACGAAGCTTGAAAGCAACAAAACATAAGAGTAATAAACATGCCGAGGAATACATAATAGTGTAGCATCTTATAAGAAGAAGCATAAAAGATAAAAAATATGAATGGTTGAAATCACAATGTAATCAAATTGAGTATGAATTAAAAATAGATGTTCATAACAAGAGAGATTATAATACTATAAATGCAAACACTAATCCAACAAATAGTAAAATATAAAATATTGAAGATGTTAACGGTATACCATTAGAAGACGATACTGCAAAATTGGATAGATGGACAGAATATTGCAAAGATTTATACAACTACCCAATAAAAGCCAAAATGGAAACAGATAATATCCGTGAAGATGATGAACAGCAACTACCAATACTTGTATTACAATATATGTATTTGCTTAAATAAATTATCAATCAATCAATACTGAAGTCAGAAGTGATACACGCTATAAAAAGTCTAAAAAAGGCAAGTCACCAGGAATTGACCATGTACCAAGCGAGCTACTAAACAGAGGAGTTGAAGCGTTAAATTATATAATCACAAAGCTTTGTCAGAAAGTATGTTCCACCAACTAGGTCTAATCATCCCTATTCCAAAAAAAGGAGATCTCAAAAAATGCTTAAACTATCATACTATACGTCTTATCAGCCATACAAGCAAAATTCTCCTGAGAATTATATTGAACAGATTAATTCCACAAGCCGAAGATATTCTAGTGGAAGAACAAGCCGGTTTTAGAAAAAATCGAAGAACAACTGAATAAATTCTTAACTGCAGACTAATAATGGTAAAACACATCGATCAACAACGTCAAATTTATCATAATTTCATTGACTACAAGAAAGGCTTTGGTAAGGTATGGCATGAGGGTTTATGGCACGTGATGTAAAATTCACCAATGATATAATTCAATGTATTAAATCACTCTATAATTCTTCTAAAAGCAGCGTACTGCTAAATAATAATATTGAAACAAAGTTTAATACAACAGTAGGTATGAGGCAAGGATGCTTATTATCACTTGTTCTGTTCAATATATTCCTGGAAAAAATAATGTCTGACTCTGTAACAAACCAACCATCTAGTATATCTATAGGAGGCAGAAAATGCAATAACCTGGGAATTGCAGACGATATTGATCTTATAGCAGGTTCCGAAAGTGAACTACAAACTATAACTGATGCACTAAAAAAATCATAGACAGCATACGGCATGGAAAATAATCATGATAAATGATTAATATGATAACATTATTGTCAATGGAGAACGTCCAACACCAATGATGTATATGAAAATTTTTCACATTTTAAATACCTCGGAGCAATGCTTACGTATTCCGGCAACTCAAAAATTGAAATTCGTATAAGATTAGCTACGGCAGTATCAGCACCAGTTTTGGAAAAGATCTGGCGTAGCGGAGAAATCGAATTCAAACTTAAATTTAGATTATATAACTCATAAGTTCTTTCAACATTGCTTTATGGCTGTGAAACATAGACTCTGCTAGAAGAATGAAAGAAGAGGATCCGATTTTGTTGTGTCAAAAGATCACAGGCGTCTCATGAATATAAGCTATAAAGAAAGAAAGACGAATATATTGGTCAATAATTTAATAAATTAGAAAGTCGGCTTGTATGTATCTCTTCTTGATATAATCATGCGAAGGAAATTGGCCAAATTCGGACATATAACTCGACACGATTCCATATCCAAAACAATTCTTCAAGGCTATGTCGAAGGTAATAGAAAAAGATCTTTATAAATAGAAAAAGTTATTAAAAATATGATAATGTTCCCCCCCTACGATACCTACGACGTAGTGCCCTACGTCACGGGACTAAGTAAATAAGTAAGTATATATATATAATTTAGCGACTGTATATTAATATATATAACGAGTATTATAATTCAATTAAATCTGATTTAATATCTGGTTATAAATATGTCATCAATAATAAGATTTTAGTTTATGAACTACGTATAATTATTAAAGTGGAATTCTTTATTTGATAAGTGTATTGACATGAAGAATTCAAATAATTCAAATGATATTTATGATCAATGTCAGAGATACCAATAATGTTTTATTATGTTAATGAATATTAGATCAATAAGAGCGAATGTCACTTTGTTTAATTATTTTTTATTTAATAATACATTTCCTGATATAATATTTTTCATTGAAACTTGGTCAGGTTAATTTTATTCTGCTGTAATCGGTGATAAAACAATAGATACATATACCTTTCTTCATAGGCATAGATTTTTTAATATGGGTGGTGGTATTGGTGGTGGAGATGTTATTTTATTTAAAACTTTTTATATATATTCTAATGTTAAGATGATTAATTTAGATTATAGTGATTATAGTTTATCCATTGACTTTTATTTACAGAAATCAATTAAGTTCTCGTTATTTTTAATTTATCGACAACCTATATTTTCTGTGGATGATATAAATATATTTTTTAATGTATTTTCTGATATAATCACAAGTACTAATAGTAATAAATATATCCTTTTTGGTGATATGAATTTCCATTATGATACTGATGTTCATCTACATTGTATATTCATTAATTTGATTGATTCTTTTTCACTTATTCAACACATAACATTCCCTACACTCTATATTTGTCATATACTTTACTTAGTAGTTACTCCAATATATAATATTGTATGTAAACTCCTATATATTTTTACCTCGAATAAAATATCATAATGTTATTTTATTATAGGAATAAATATAAATTCCTTAAAAACATACTGATAAAATAAGAACTTTATATAATGATATTAAATCTACTAATTTTGATTTTGTTAGATAATATTAAAACAAATTTTGAAAATAAATTACCAAATATTAATTCATTAAATACCTGTTTAAAATTAAACCTTGACATCCTTGCTTCAAATAAGATAAATTATTTTAAGTTAGAAATAATAAATCATGTTTTAATAGTTCTACACTAGAAGTAAAAAGGTGAAATAATTTATTTTTAAAATCCTTCTATCACTAATTATAAACAATTTGTTATAGCATGAAATGAATATAGAATGAAACTTTCATTAGATAAAATAAATTATTATAAAAATAATATATTCTCTTATGGAAATAATTCGAAGAATTGTTACTCTATGACTAGAAAACTCCAGGAAATGAATCACATTTAAATTATCCTCCCTTTTCTGATGAAAAGTTATGTTATTTATTTATTGAGAATTGTGATTAAAAAGTTATTAATATTTGTAATAATATATTATTTTAAATAAGGATAGTATTACTCTTTCAGTATCCATTCCTACAGACTCTTCTTCATTTGATATTCCTACCTTTCTCCCTCCTTCAATTGTTTATATATAATTACATCTATTTCATCGTCCTTTTTTGATCCTCGTCACCCTTTCTCTCCTTAAAAATATAGATAATACTAATACTCCTCTATTCTCTACAATTATAATTGAATTACTATATAACTGTGAAATACTAAATTCTAAAAATAATATTTGATATATCCCATTATAAAAAGACCATGTTTAGATTTTAATGATTTTGACAATTTTATACCTATATCATATATACCTATATCCATGTTTCCTAGTATTTTCTATTATATGTAACTATTTAGAAAAAAAAGTATATATCAAAACAATTCATTAATTATATTATGATAATAACCTTGTTGATGCATATCAAACGGCATAAAAGATGGGACATAATATTGAAACTGCTTTACTCGCTACCAAAAATGATATTTATCCTTTAGATAAACATAGCCGTATAAAATGATTAAAACTTGACCTTTCATCTGCTTTTGATAGTATTTTTAATTATATACTTATCAATAAGAAGCTATCACCAATAGGCATTACTGGAGATGCTTTAAAAATATTTATACTACTTATCAAATAACCTATTCGGTTAAGATTCATAATTGTATTTAAGTGAGAATATTTCATTATACGGGGTTCCACAGGGATTCACATTATATCCGTTATATTTGTACTATTTATATTTCTCCTTTGAAATACATAATAGAACAAACACCAAATGTGTAATATCATATATATATATATATATATATATATATATGCGAATGACATAAACATGTACGCTGAATATTATCATCGCGATAAATTAATGTTATGTGCGAATAATATTCGTAAATAGCTCTTAAATAATAATTTACTTATAAATAGTAATAACTATGCTTTTAAATATTATTCTTTCTAATTTTATTTTTCCTGATATTATATTTGATAATATGTTAATTACTCTTTCACCTAAAATTAAATTCCTTGGAATATTTATTTCGTGTAATTTATCGCAGTCAGATCATGTATCATATATATGTAAATCAGATAACTATCATTTACATAATATAAATATCATTCGTAAATATTTATCAATAAAATTAACTATTCGACTTATTGAAAGTTTGGTTCTATCCAGATTAGATTATAAAAATATTATCTTAATTGTAGCTCCAATATATATTTTAAAAAACATTAAACGAGTTATTCGTAGATGTATAAAAATTATATTTAATACCCTATATTCTAATAGATTTTCGACTAGTTATTATTTATACAAATTAAAATGGTTAGGGGTATCTTCCAGAATTAATTACAGATTTGTATGTTTAATTAAAAAAGTATATATATATTTAAATAATATATATTTGAATTATTGTACGACTTAGGTGTTTACTAACATTAAATGTCTACGATATAATAATAATGTATAGTTTAATAGGTAAACAACAAAAATAAATAAACAAAAATAATGAAGAAAAAATAGATATGAATTGATACCCAAATCGACATGGTACAATAATTAACAATGCGTTTATAATTCATTTTAAAAAAACGCCTTGGTGTATGCATGCCGAATATAAGATATATGAATATTATAGGCGAATATGCGCATATAATATAAAAACAATAGAACAAAAATCAGAATAATCATATCCACCATAAAGATAACACTGATTAAGATTGGACGTCTCGGGTTAGAGGTTGGATAACCAATATGAGGTGATCAGTAAACGATGAAATAGTTTCACATTGTAATATCTGATTGGGTAGTTTGTTCCAATCTGTATATATTTTATTACTAAAGTAGTTGAATAGTGATTTGGTCCTTGATTTCATTCTCCTTATCATTATTGGCGGGTCTATGCTAGATGATACGTATGTATTCATGATGTCCGACACCTGTACATCAACGAATCCTTTGATGATTTTATAAAATCGGCAATAGTTCTGCGTTGGGAGAATTAATGTAAATTTAAGAATTTCAATCGATCAGAATCATTTAAATATGATAAATTTCAACGATAAAATAATTGTTTAGTAAAATTTCTTTGCACTTTTTCAAGTAAGTCATTATACCGTAGAATTAGGATTCCATACAGAAGAGCCATACTCTATAATTAGTCGTATATAGGTTAAGTATACACATAATAAAGTAGAGTACTGGTTAGTTATGAAAGATCTAAATATCATATTATATATTCTGTATGCTTTAGAACATATTTCAGATATATGAGTATATATTTTTAGATTATCTGTGAATATTATACCAAGATCTTAATAATATGTACAATATTTTCATAAATTATCATTAAGATAATAATTAGATTTGTTGATACATTTACCGATACGCATAACTTTACATTTAGAGGTTGCTAGTTCAGTTGCAAAGTTGACATTCATTTGTCAATATTGGCAAGTGTTAGTGAAAACGTATATCATCAGATGACTGTAGCATATGGCGAATGTTTGCATCATCAGCATATAGATAAGTATAAGCAGATTTCTCCACACAATATGGTAGATCATTAATGTATATTATAAATATAATTGATCATAATACAGAACCTTGCGAACACCTGAAATTACCTTTTGGGGTTTATACATATTATTATTAATGTTAACGCTTTGAATTCTATTAAATAGGTCAGATTTAATCCATTTCAGGACGTCTCCTAGTATACCAATATTAAATAATTTATGGAATTATAATGTATGAGACACCTTGTCAAATGCCTTAGCCATATCAATATAGATAATATCCGAAGATTTAGAGTTATCTTTGGATATAAATATGGCTCGATACAATTTTAATAAATGAAGATCAGTTTATTTACCCGAAAGAAACTCGTATTGATTATCATTACTTAGATTATTATCTCGAAGGAAGTAAATTAAATGGTTAGTTAGAATGTATTCAAAGAGTATCAAAGAACTAGGTAAGATACTAATTGGTCTATGATTTTCAGATGATTAATAGTGTTGGATCACCTTTCTTATATATAGGTGTAATATAGGAATGTTTCCATAAATCTGGGCAATAGCCTTCATTAAGAAAAGGGCTATAAATTATGGATAAAGGTTCACATAACTCAAATGAGAGAATTTTAAAACCCCTTTCGGTAGACCACCTGAAGAATTATTAATCTTGTTAGGTAAATAAATAAAACAGACATTTTCTAATAGTTTCAGGTGATAAAGAAATGATTCGAATGTGTTATTAACAATTATTAAGGGTATATACTGTACACTGTAGAGTGTACAGCCTGTACCGAATTATTACTAATTTTATTAGATAATTGATGATGATATTGCTAAATGGTCACTTATAAAGTTATGGTTTTCTAAAGGGTTAATTTCTTTGATATTAGATAAAATAATTGTATTATTAGTAAGTATAATATCTATTGTTTTGACGAGTAATGAAATTAACAACTTGGGTTAAGGCATATTTTTGTGAGAAATTAAAAAAAAATGTAAATTGTTGTTTAAGACGTACGAATAAACCAATCAATTCCCGGGAGATTTATGTCTCCATAAAAAATAGTTGATTTCGGAGTATCAATAATCCTAGACATTACATTACATAATAATATTGTATTCTCGAAGTTCATTGGTGGTTTGTAGAAAATACATAATCTAAAACTTAATACATTGATACAGATTAATTTAAAAGTGTTATTAGGTCAATTAATTTTATAAGTATTATAATGCATATTTACATAAACAAGAATCCCACCACCATGGGTATTAGTATTCCTATATGAGTGGTATACCATATATTTGTCAATTGGATTTAGGAAGCTTAATAGTGAATTAAATATATTTTCATTCAGTCAGGTTTCTGTAAATATTAGGATATCATAAATATTACTATTAAGGAGGGATATAAGCATTGGTAGGTTGTGGCATATACTACGTGCATTACAATAATACAACTTAATAAATGACTATTATGTAGGTTTTAGTCAATTATTATTATTAGAAGTGAAAGAATTTTTCCATTTGGAAAATTCTGCTTAAGAATATTTAACTTCACAATCCCAATTTATATTTGTTTTATCATTATTAATAGTAAATGATCAAAGCTCATATTCTAAATTTCGATTATTTAAAACACATTTTATATTTCAAGGTATAGTTTTGTTACCGGCAATTATAATTCTACGAGTAATTCTATCCTCAAAACTGTGATCAGGTCTAATAAAAACGTTCATGTATTTGTTATGTTTATCAACTATTTTCGAAAAGTGTTCTTTATTGATTTAACTGTATGAATAATATTAGATATAGAAAGTTTATGAATAGATATATTATCAGAATTGATTTTTGAAAGATTTGTAAATTCATTGAAACCTAAATTATTAGAAAATTATCTGAGAATTCCTCTAATAGACCAAAAATAACACAAGTTGTATTAGACCTATCAGAAATGGCCATTTGTTAAGTTATTGATTTTGCAAGAACTTTATTATTAAGTGCTTCAGCGTATGATTTCATAGATGATAAACTTAATATCAGTTATATCAGTTTTTAATGATTGGATAAACTAGGAATTACTCTGAATCATGTCAATACAATTATCAATACCCTTATTTTGATTAGGTGACATAGTACATAGTTTACAAATAAAATTAAAAAGGTGAATTAAACATCTCAATTAAATATTTCGGAATAGAATTATTATTTGGAAATTTGTTTTTAGTTAACTTAGCATCATGAAAGCATACATATTGTAATCTATTGTTACATGTAATGCAACTAACATAATTAGCAGCACAATTGTTGGTACAATTCAGGCAAAATGACATTGTAATAGAAAATAATATGGTTATATAATAATGTTATATTGAATTCAATGCATATCATGTATACCTATTTATTCATTTATATATATATATATATATATATATATATATATATATATATATATATATATATATATATATATATATATATATATATATATATATATTGATAAAACTATACAATAGATTTAATTTAATTTAATTTGTATATTTGTATATTTGTAGATACATTAATTTAATGATAAATATAACATTATTTATAGTACAATGATATTTGATAATTACATATAAAATAAAATACATATACGTATAATATAATACATATTATAAATATATTAATTTATAGTAATATAATTTATTTAGAAAATAAAATAATAATCAAATATATTCAAATAATTACGAGAATTAAATTAAATTATGTATATATTATGCAATAAATTACCAAATACCAAATATGAATACAAATAAACTAAATATACAATTTATTAATTAAATTAATGTATTTATTATATTATACAATTAATTACCAAATACCAAAAATTAATACCAAAAACCCATATAATAGTTTTAGATCACAAATGTAGCTAATATAATATATATATATATATATATATATATATATATATATATATAATATATATATTATATATGTATAGTAGGGATGTAAACGGGTACACTTTTTGATGTTTCGAAACATTTGAAACATCAACTTCTCATGTTTCGAAACATATGAAACGAAACATTTTTTCCAATATAGATGTTTCGAAACATTTGAAACAATTTTTAGCATGCTTCGAAACATTCGAAACATTTACAGAACAAATATATATATGCATCTTACCTTTATTTATCAAAACAAATATGTTTTATAGTATTAGAAGCCAGTATCACACGGTAAATTGACTAAAACAAATAAACAGGTATTAGTTTGTGGGTGTAGATACCGTCGTGATATTAATATAGGTATTAGAATAATATTTAGAAGTGATCTTATATAATTTTGTATAAATAAATGACCAGCTCTCATTAACATTATGGATGTCTTAACATGGGAACGGCTTCGAAGATACATTATAATGTATCTATAGACAGAGATGGGCAGTATCGCCGATATATTATCGGCGATACATTATCGCCGATACTTTATTATCGAATATCACTATCTATTATAGAAATTATTAAAGCATCGATATATGTATCTATTAAAGATAAAATTGTATCTAATATAGGTATCTATTATAATAGAGTATTAGATTAAATGTAGGTATATCCTATTTTAAATAATAGCTATTATGATGATGCAATATTCTATTTTATATGTAGGATTCCTATATATATAAAATGTATTGGATTACTTAATACGAATTATTATTATATATAGAGGTAAATACATATTGATTAAAAACAAAGTAATACATATTATATATATATATCAAACAATCTCTAATAATAAGTATTGTAAATTATTATATTATTGTATATTATTATAAATTATTCTTTGTTCTATTGAATATAATGAATATAGGAACTTATGAACATAATGAATATCCTATATACTATAATTATATGTATTAAATATACATGCATCATTGAATTGGTGAATTCATTGGTACTTTATTTAAATAAAAGAATTAAAAACCTATATAATAATTATATAAAATATTATTTGATGAACTTTTAATATTCAATATAATTGTTTACATATAAAATAATTTTTTATATTTAATGTTGATGATACATTGGTGCTTTGTTTTGAATAATCAAAAACCTATTAATTATATAAAATATTATATGGTGTATTAATGTCCTAATTTTAATATTTTACTATAATTGTTTAATATAAAATAAATTTAAAATGTCTATAATTGATATATATTTATTTTATAAAAAAGTATCTACATACCTGTATCGGATTCAGTATCTATTATAAAGTTTCTAAAAATATCAGTATCAGTATCTATTATATAAATTATCCAAAATATTTTATCAGTATCTAATATAGATTTTTTTGAAATTTGCCCATCTCTGTCTATAGAGCTATATGGTTATAAGTGAAAACGTTATATAAGTTTCTGGATGAAATGGAAGGACTCCACTAAATAGAATAACAATATTATTAATATGGCTTCAAAGCTTTACTATTTTTTTTAGAATTTTGAAGCAAGTTAAAACTATTCCCCTTATTTATGAAGCTGGTTCAAACTTTAGCATTATTTTACAAATGAACTTTGCATGAACTTTGAACTATACATTTTTTTTAAGTGAAGCCTCGAAGCACCAGTAGTTGGGTTCATTTCGAACACTAATGTAAGGTGTCATTTATATAACAAGTATAACAAATTATAGGAAATTTTATATAGATATAGTATAGAAATATATAGAATTTAAGTTATAGAAATATATAAATTTTTAAAAATTGAATACATTCAGATAAATAAAGCCGATAACATATATTATATATAAATAGAAATATTTAAACTATTTAATAACAAATTTAATAACATTATAACCAAAGATTTTCCGAAGGAAAGATATAACACTTACGCGAAATCGTGTAATTCGAATTTGTATACAATATACCCTTTTAAAATGTTAAATAATATGCTTTAAATTAATATTTATATGATGAAAACTAAGTGTTCATTACTAATATATAACAAACGAATATGATATTTATGTTTTAAATGCTATAAGTATATATTTAGTAAGTAAAAGTTAATTTATATTGCATGTAATTTAATAAAGCAATGAAAACATTGTTGTATGCAAACAGAGCCGAACCTAAATATATTTCAGTGATTTAGATACTGCTGCTAGCAGCGGCTGGGGATATTACTAAATTACGTTGCATGCATAGGGAGTGTTATATCTTTGCTTCGCAAAATCTTTGTTATAACTACATATATTGATAACCCATGTGTGAGGGTATTATATTAATAATTATATAATCGGGAGTATCACTCGGTACTCTAAATCTATGGTTATATACATATTATATAATAATTATACAATCGGGGTATATTATTATAAAGAGTATATTTAAACATTAGACGTTAAATTTAAACATTAATTATTAGTGGAAAAAAACTAATTAAATTTAATTATATAGGTATAGCAATGATATTTTTATTTTATAGCTAGAATAAAATTATTAATACCATTGGAAAGAGGATGAAAAAGTAATATAAGTTTCATATTTTACTTTTTTGATATAATTAATAATAAAAAAGTTATGGTTAAGTAAAATATTACATAAAAGTAAAAGTTACAAATATTTTGATCAACTAATATTCAATATTTTTAACTTCAAAAATTAATTCTATTATAATATATTTATTATTACAGATTACAGAGCCAAGAAGAATCAATTTATGTTAAGCTGCTAAAGATTTTCAAAATATTTCACTGCTGTGTATATTTAACTATATCATATTTATTTTTTACATCTTTTTACATTTTATTATTATATTTACATAGAGTATGTTATACCTTATTTATTTCAAAGGTGCATGTTATAGTTTAGCAAATATACTTTACATTATTTACTTTATTCAATTATATTTTTTTCTTAAATAAAAATAAATAAATAAGATATATGATTACTAAAGGTGTGTTTCAATATTTATTTTGGTTTATAAATAGATACGTTTAGTTATAATATGTGAATACAACAACATAATGATATAACGAAATTACATAGATTTGTACATATAATTCATAGCTATATACCAAATTTCCACGATTTCCTACGAATTTGAAATATATCTTGAACATCAGTATTCAGAACCAACTCCAATAAGCAAGTATATCATCTCTATATAATATTAATAAATTAATATGGGTAAATATAAAATTTTAAATAATATAATAATAATTACCATATGAAGAAGTACTCCGAGTTGAATTTAAAACTGTTATCTTTTCATACCAAGTCTCCAATAGCAGCAGTAGTTATATCGATATCCTCTTTAGTCTCAAATGGAATACATCTACTATCTGTAATGAATAAAATTGAAGTTAAAGGTAAATCATAGATAATTATTAGTATGATAATTCACTATGTAGACAGATAATAGACAATTATATATACAACATTATTAGATTATTGATGGATCGATAATTTACAAAATTTAAAATTTGCATTATTTTTCAATAGTTCTTTTCGAATTACAACATACATTAGTAATATGAGATATTGGAATTTTATTTATCCAGTAGCGTGATTTTTTCATGAACTATATTATTTAATTTTTCAACTAAATTTAAATTATCACTTTCCAATTGTTTATTTTAGTATTCAAAAATATTAATGCCTTCTGTAAATTTGTAACTCGAAATGAAATTAACTGTTTATTATACCGTAGAGGTATTTTATTGAATCTTTCTGTCATTCTTACAGAATTAATTATTCACACTAATCGAAAAATATAAATCCAACATTATTCCTGTGCATGTTATATGTCCTGCATAGTCTACGTGATAATCCTATTTCAGTTACACGGAAACTACGATTTAATGTTAGTTTTTGTAAACAGTCAGCAACACACATACCATTCTTAATAATGTATAAAACATTACCAACTTTGATGTTTGCGAGAGGGCAGCGGTACTTTTCTAGAAACTTCGTTGTCATTTTAAATATACTGTAAGGAATTTAAACAGTAATATTATATTAAATATAAAATAAATAAGATCATTATTATATAAATATATATATATATTTATATGTATTAGTATATAAAAAATCTTTATACCATAGCTATATTAGGTAATGATATATATTTAGTATATTTTATATTATAGTAAAATTAATTTAGTATATTTGATAATACAAATGTATTAAAAAATATGAGACATTCCGAGTTTAATCGTCATTATTTTTATTACTAAATATATTAAATATCTAAATGTTTGATACATAGACTAATATTAATCTAAATTAATTACGATTCATTTCCACAATTAATTTGATAAATCATAAATTAATAAGTCTATTTTACATTTTTAAATGATATTTTTTTATTTATTACCAACTATCTATATTATTTATAAATATAATTTTCTAATAATAATTTAAATGTATATATTTATATTAATTAGTGTATGATATAAATTAAACAATAGCTATATTATTTAATGATATATATTTAATATATTATATATTGAATATTTATAGAAATAATTATTAAAATTTGTTAAATCGAGTTAGATTAATTCAGTATTTTTGATAATTTAAATTTATTAAAAAATATGAGACATTCCGAGTTTAATCGTCATTATTTGTATTACTTATCGAAATGTTTGATACATAGAGTCTATGTAACATAGAATAATATTAATCTAAATTAATTTACGTTAACAATTAATTTTATAAATCATAAATGAATGTCTATTTTACATTTTTAAATGATATTTGTTGTAAATGTTTACTAAATCAACATTATTTACACATTATTTTGTAATGCTTATATAAATTATTAATTTTATAATTAAATAGTCTATAAAATAAATTAATATAATACTTATACATATTATATTAAATATTTAAACAAATAATTATTAAAACTTGTTAAATCGATTTAATAAATCACAATTATTTTAAAAATATATTTAAAATGATATTTTTTTAACGATGCTTATATAAATCATTAATTTTATAATTAAATAGTCTATAAAATAAATTAATATAATACTTATACATATTATATTAAATATTTAAACAAATAATTATTAAAACTTGTTAAATCGATTTAATAAATCACAATTATTTTAAAAATATATTTAAAATGATTGATATTTTTTTAACGATTTTAACGATTTTGAAAATTCGATTAAACACTCGATATTTAACATTAGTGTATATATTATATACCATAGGACATATAATTTAATAATCTATATAGATATATAAATAATAATAATAAATATATATTTATTTTTAAAATAAATAATTTACTAAAAAAAAGCACATGTCCTTACCGCGAATCCTTAAATTGAAATGGAAACCCCTTGAATTTTGGATTTACTTTTATACTATTCGTAGAGGATGTTGCACTGATTATAAATCATTTTAATTGGTTTAAAATTATTTATTAATTACTATTTTACATGAGTTTGAAAATTACAGATATTGGAAATATCAAATATTTACAAGTAGAATTAGAATAAATGCTATGGAAGTAAACATTAACAAAGATCGTGAATATAGTAAATACAAAAGACAAAATATTCAGAATAATTTAATATAAGAATACAAAATACATACCCGGTCAATAATGAATTCCCGGTTTAATTTATCTAATACCCGGGAAATTTGAACTGAAACATTTTTGTCTTTATAAAAACCCGTGAATTTACGGGTATACTAATACCCGGGAGAACCGGGTTTTCGGGTACCCGTTTACATCCCTAATGTATAGTATATATCCACCTAAATTAATTATATATTAAAATATTTTAATTGTATAAATAAAATACTAGTACATAATATTATATAAAATATATAACACTACTATAATATGTGTATGTCAATATGTATGTATAATTTAAATATTAATAAATATGTATACAAAATAGTATATAACTATACACACATATATAATGCTTATGAGATATCATTTTTATGAAATGTAATATAGAAATTATTTATAATTTTATATTAATAAATATCATATATGTATTCAAACTACTATACATACATATATATATATATAATGCTTATAAAAAAATAAAAATAAATATATAGAATTGAATGACTAATATAATGTCACGATTCGGTGATTTTGAATAATATGTAATATAATGCTAATTTAAGTATGAATCCATTTAATATAATATTAATTTATAAATGTACAATATGTAATATATATTTATAATTAGTATGTTAATATTGTAGTATGTTATTCCCTTAGCTTATATTGATAATTGAAAATTTAAACAATTTTTTAATAATAATTATTATACTTTTATTTTATCATATCACTTCATGGTTCAAAATTTGATACATTTAAATGTATCAATTTTGAACCATGAAGTGATATGATAAAATAAAAGAGATATTATTAAAGATAAAATATAATATTAATATATGTACACTGTAACAAAATTAGGGTACAAGAGTAGTAAAAATTAGGGTGTAAACCATGTCTGTATAGCCGTACCCTAATTAGGGTCCATCATGCTATAAATGAATACTTGTACCCTAAACAGATTGATGTGTACCATAGCAAATTTAAGTCTTCTGTACCCTAAATGTACCCTAATTTATTAACGATGTTGTACCCTAAATTATTATTGATGTCGTACCCTAATTTTTAACTATGCTGTACCCTAAATTATTATTGATGCCGTACCCTAATTTATTAATGATGTTGTACCCTAAATTATTATTGATGCCGTACCCTAATTTATTATTGATACCGTACCCTAAATTATTATTGATACCGTACCCTAAATTATTATTGATGCCGTACCCTAAATTATTATTGATGCCATACCCTAAATTATTATTGATTCCGTACCCTAAATTATTATTGATGCCGTACCCTAATTTATTATTGATGCCGTACCCTAATTTATTAACGATTTTGTACCCTAAATTATTATTGATGCCGTACCCTAATTTATTAATAGGCTAGAATGATAACAAACACATCATGGAAAGACAATATTACCAACATACAAAGTACATGGAATGCCAAAGATCAATTGGGTAATTAAACAAAGAAAATTGCAACTAGCAGGACACTGCATAAGGTACACAACTTAATTTTATGGAAGACAAATAACGGCATGCTATACAAATACGAAACAGGGAGACAACCCATAACATCTATATACATCATAAAGAAACATTGGGTCTGTTAAGAAGACAAATTACAAACACTGATGACGGACTGAGAAAAATGGAAAATAATAACATGATATGGTCGCGTGAGAACTCTGTAATTAGGTATTAATAAATAAATAATTATTCTTAAATTATATTTATTGTAGAAATCATTTCCCCCAGGTCCTCCACATTCGTCTTTTCAGATACCTATAGAAAAACAATAATTAATAAATATTGAAGTGAATGTGTATTATACAATAACTAAAAATTAAACTGTCTATATTAACATCATCAAGTCACTTTGTCCTCCTATTGACCCTTTGTTGCATTTCCTTTAGCACATCTCCTCATCTAGGACCTGATAGGATTTTAAATGTTCTTTGCATATAGCTGATGTAAATATAATAATAATTAATAAATATTTAATTGAAGTTTTATTTATACACTCTTTTTTTTTTAAATGTCTATTAGTAATAAATATATAGATATTGTGTAGGGATAGGTCAGGATGGTATTTGTAAATGATAAGTCTTTTTTAATTTTTGGAAAAGTTTATTTCATGTTTTAATGATGTTATAATATTGCTTTATTGTTTATGAGTATATATTGTATATATAATAATTGTAATATAAATATTTATATATATATATGCATCCATATGAATAACTATATTTAATACATATCTAATTAAAATTTCTTTGACAAATTAAAGTATGTTCTCATAGGAACAACCTTTTTTACAAAATATAATACTAATCACTGTGAAATATATATATATATATATATATATATATATATATATATATATATATATATATATATATATGTTATATTGAATATTATATCAACTATTAATGACTAATAGTGTTTAATGTTAACTCATGTTTTATATAAACAGGTCAACCATAATAATTATTATGTTTGTAATATTAATTTATATAATAAATATACATTAAATAATAATACCTATCAATTATATAAAAACTCACCATTGTTGTATATTCCTCCTCAGATTTCAGTGAGTTCTCTATCTCTAGTAAATACCCAGTTGACGCAACTGCAACAGACACTACATATAATAGCATCTTCTGTATTATTCTTTACCTTGTTCTGAGAATATATTAAAATAAATTAAATGATATATATTATATTAATAGATATATATTAAATAATTCAAACACATTATTTTTCCTGTTGAATTATTCTCTTTTATATAATTATTGTAACTAGTTATTAAAAATAAATTTATATAGGATACTCACATTTTAATTATTCATTTATTTATATATATATATATATATATATATATATATATATATATATATATATATATATATAGTATACTAGAGTATATAATAATAGTATAAATATGTATCTTATAAGATCTTATATTATATATAAGAAACTTTATACAGTTAATATCATATATGATAATACTATATAAAATATAGAATTGTAATTAGAAAATTCCACTATATTATATTAATTACTGCAGTTATATATATAATAGAGTATATTATACTTTTGAATTATCATACGAAAAATCATAAAATAACTATAATATTAAATCTATAGTTATTAAGTAATTATTAAGTAACCTTATCTTTATTTTCATTGTAAATTAATTTTTCAATAATTCGCAAACTTCCATCATAAAATATAAGATTCCCGCATCTATTTTAGGAAATATTAAATTATATATTTAATTATACATTTTATATCTATATTTGATTAAGGATAGAATGATATTGATAATATGTGTACAACAGTTAACATTATTTATATATATACCTATTATTAATATTATTTAAATTTAATTACATTGTGAGCTAAAAATAAAATAAATAATTGACCATATATGGATATATAGTATACTATCCATGGACTAATAAAATATAATTGCATATTTATTTTATATAGATATTTAACTAATGTTATTAATTAGATAACTAAATTACCTGTTTGATCAGTTTGCCTAGTAGCGCTACATCAATATATTCGTTTATATATTTTTGTATATACGTTATATGCTTTATCATACCCATCAACTCACTATTCTCTCCGGCAGTTTTTATAATATTTTAAATGAAATTTGAAATTCTGCAAATAATTCATCAGTTTCCTGCATATTAATATATAGCATATAGTTATCATGACTTTATAATATATATATATGTAATAAAGTGAATGTTCTAATACATTTTATTAATCAAAGTAAAGACCTGTTGAACATAATAATAATATAAAATAATAATAATTATTATAATAATAATAGTACCTACCCGATGAGATGCAGAACGAAGAATGAGGCAATCTCACCGAGTGGAATTTATTCTATAGAAAAATAACGAAATATACTTTACAGACGATAAAAATATAAAATATCAGAAAAATAAACATCTACATGGCTATGGCTATGTAATTAACACAGAGCGAGAAACCGAAATATAGTTTCAATTAAAGTTGTTATGTAGATATATCGATTTCTGTTACGTAATGCTAAATGCATTTAAATGTATATTACATTAATCGATATATCTACAACTTTGACTTTATAACATATATATATAATTATATATATATATATATATATATATATACAAATTATATCATATATATAATAATATAAAAGTTTATATAATATATAATTTTATAATTTTATAATTAACAATTTAATTATATATTATAAATAATATATAAATATATTATAAAATTATATATTATATAAACTTTTATATTATTATATATATGATATAATTTGTATATATATATATATATATATATATATAATATAAGTATAAATACCTTATGTATATTGTAATGTGTTACAAAATAGATGTTTATCATGTTGAGTGTAGATGGGCATAGAATATGTTAATAAATAAAATGGAATTATGTATATATATATATATATATATATATATATACATATACTCAAATAATTATAAGTATTTGTATATAAAATATAGGAAATATGTATATGTGTACATATTTCCCTATGGGGAATCTATATAGTTTCTCAAAACTATAGTTTAATTGCAATTAGAAGCAATAAATTCTATGTCTATAATAATAAAACACAACAATAAGTAGACTGTTATATTAAGGATATTATGAAGGATACTATTATGAATTATATTTCTTATACATTTTATTTTCAATCAAATATAAACTTTATTTTAAAATGTTATGGTATAACTTATTTTATTTCCATATTGTATACCATATAATTCATAAAGTTATACCATTATATTTAATAGCTAATGGTAGGTAATACCTATAACTACAGATTACGAATGTTATACCATATAATTCGTAATCTTATACCATTTAAATTAAGCTATATGGTATAACTAAAAAAAAACAAATGTTATACTATACAATTTGTGATCTTATACCATTTAACGTAATTGTATGGTATAACTGGTATTTCCATATGTTATACCATATAATTCATAATGTTATACCCTTATTTGTAACAGTGTATAGGGTATCAACTATAGTTGAGACTTACAACCACCACCCCGCGCGTTTATTATATTAGGGTACATTTGAGTAATGTTATATTTTTTAACATGGTGTACCCTAACAAATAGATATTATGTACCCTAAAAATGTATAGTGCTGTACCCTAACGATTTTGTATATATTGTACCCTAATTAGGGTACATCACTATCATTTTTCATTTTTTGATACAGTGTACCCTAATTAATAGCATTGATGTACCCTAAAAAAGCGTTGCATCGTACCCTAATGCATGTGTTCATGGTGTACCCTAATTAGGGTACATCACTCATAATATTCGATTTTGCGATTACCGTACCCTATAAAAATGAGTTGTTGTACCCTGATTTTTTACAGTGTATATAATAATATTCAATAGTTTTCAATATTCCTTTATTCCACTTCTTAAAGTTGATTTTGAGACTCTTGTCAATTCATCGTATTTGCAAAATTAGATTAGATTCCAAATTCTATAATTCTACGAACGTAAATTTTTCAATTATTTATATTTACATATATATATACAATTTATATACGTATAACTAGGGACATTTAGAGTTGAACGATATATATATATATATATATATATGTGTTATTTAATAGATATGTGAGTGCAAAATTAAGTATATAGTTTTCATATAATTATATTATTTAATAATACAATTACAACCTAAATTATATGAGTTACCATACCTATATATTGTATATTTTATATACTAATTATACATAGAGTATAATATACAAATTATATATATATGTATAAATTAAATCAATAATATATTTATAAGAAGGTTATGCACAAAAAGAGGAGTAGATTACATGTTTTATGTCGATTCATTAACTAGATAATACATATATATATATATATATATGTATGTGAAATAATTATATGAGATAATATTATATTAAAATAAGTTTAAAGGAATCATAATTCATATTTAATATTAGCATGTATTTATGTTGTATATTAATTTTATTTATTTATAATATAAGGTAAACAAATATTTAATACGAATTTGGATCTATTATAGAAGCCACATAACCACGTCAAGGTATCGTATACTATATGGATTTTAACTCACATTATTAAGGCGAGATTTACAGGAATTTCAACCTAAATATGAAACAAAGAAAATAACGAATAGCGATTGTATTTTCTTAGTATTATCAGTTACAATATGTAACCATGTATCTAATTGGGGAATTTTTTTATCTTAATTTAATAGTTACTTTTAGGAATTTACCCTCAAAATGTATTTTACCTCTAAAAGTTAAATTTTCTTGAGCAATGTATCTTATAGAGGTAAATATAGCAATATATATTTAAATACGAAAAGTCGTGTATTTATATATATATATATAAAAATATATATATATATATATATATATATATATATATATATTCATGCTATATTAAAAAAATATTGTAATAATATATTTAATAATATCCATACTGCCTGATATATATATATACATATATATTGGTGAAAATTTGAAAAAGCATTGTGTTATAAATATGAATATATATATATTCATCCATTGTACCACAATCGATGAAGTATGCTTACATCACTCCGATATTAAAGAAACATAATCTCGATTCTTCCATACTATCCAACTATCGTCCTATTTCGCAATTATCATCAATTTCTAAGACTATGGAACGCATAGTTGCGCGTCAGCTTATTGATTATATCATATCGAACTCTATTGTGGATTGCTTTCAGAGTGCATACCTTCCCAATCATAGTACAGAAACTGCCCTAAACATTGTGTTTAACGATATTATACTATCTATGGATAATAAGGCTTCTTGTTATTTGGTTCTTCTTGATCTGTCTAGTGCCTTTGATACGTTAAATCATATGATTATTTCTTACCGTCTACGTGAAATAGGTATTCATGGACAGGTTCACAACTGGTTGATGTCATTTGTATCTAATAGAATATCTTCGGTAAAGATCAAGTCATCTTTGTCGGCTCCATTTGATCACACTCATGGCGTTCCTCAAGGATCAGTACTGGGTCCGATTCTTTTTATTTTGTATATTCTTCCCATTAATTTGATTTTTAAAAAATACCCAAATATTCGTTATCACCTCTTTGCTGATGACTTACAAATTTATACTTTTTTTCCACCTGGTTCTGATATTGACATAATTCAACTTTCAATTGCTAACTGTATTAAAGATTTAATCTCTTGGTTTTCCTGTAATTCACTTTCATTAAATATTACTAAAACTGATAGCATTATACTTTCTAGATCTCTTTCTTCAATTACTCTCACTCATCCATTCCTTATCTCACTTCCTATCTCAAACACCATCACTACTCTAGGTTTTACTATAAATAATGTATTAGATTACTCAGTACATATATCAAACACTGTCCGCACTGCTAATTATTTCCTGTATAATATAGGCAAGGCTCGCTCTAAGCTAACATTTAATTTAACTAAATCATTATTACATTCATTAGTTTGTAGTCGACTTAGATATTGTAATTCGCTTTTAATTAATATTCCGCAAAAATTGATGAAAAAATTCGATTCAATACAACGTAGAGCTGTTCGCATATTATTTAAGCTAAAGCGTAGTGATTTAACCATATCTATACATTCCATAATGGCGACTCTCGGGTGGTTGCAGTTTCGAGATTTATGCAAGTTTCGACTTCTATGCATTACTCACAAGGCTATATATATGGGAGTTCCGTCTTACCTATCGAAGGGACTCATAATTCGAACAACTACTCGTCCGAGTCGCAAATGTGAGCTGATGAAACTCTCTCTACCGCTTGTCTCATCTATGTATGCAGATGCTGCTTTCACGGTTGCTGCTCCGAAATACTGGAATAGTCTTCCCGATGAATTACGCACCATGTCATCATTTATGAGTTTTAAATGTCGACTACATACATATATGGTATCATTATAATGTCTTCTTTTTAAATTTATTATTATTTGCGTAACTATTTATTTGTTTTATTATTTCAACTTGACGCACATAAACGTCCATCGTTTTCTGAGTCAATAAACCTTTCTATTATTATTATATTATTATTATTATATATATATATATATATTTAAATAAATTTAAAAGCATTAATTTCAAATAATATATTAAACAATTGAAACAATATCAATGATATCATCATTTTTCATTAAATAACAAAACATAAAACGATCACAGTGTCAATATATAATAACATTCAAAAGCATCGTGACTAAGGTGCATTGTTTCACTCGCAGAATCGACACACTGGTATGAAACTAAATAACTATCGCATCAGACGCGAATATGAAGATAATCATCCTAGCAGGCTATACCAGTTGGCCCATATCAACGGCGTTTCGGGTCGACGACCATACCCCTCGGGATACCAACATATAAACCAACCCATTTTAATTGAATATTTATATGATAATTTAATCTATAGTTTACGACAAATATTATTATTATATATAATTTATAAATATATATTTACTAGTATTATCTTATATATTAAATATTACACAACTATTAGTATTATATATAATACTATAATATACTATTAGAAGTTATTATTTATATTATCATGTAATACGTTATTTATAATAATGGTATACTTAATAATTTTAATAAAATAATAATTTTATAAATGTTAATTTACTAAAGAAAATAAATGTACTTACTTATATATATATATATATATATAAAATATATATAAATTCGAGTTATTACATTATGTTCTATTAATAATGCTATTATATTAAAATAATGTATTTTATAATTCAAATATAAAGAAAATGATGCTGTGTTAAAATATAAATAAGTGATACCACCACGATGGAAACGGAATACGAAAAGATTCGAGAAGGCTATAGACTTGAATATATGAAATTTAATTATACACATGTGTGTATATATAAATTACAATTTTAAATATTATATTCTAGTTTTACGATAATAATAAAATATATGAGATTATGTATTTCATATTGGTATATTAATATATATATATATATATATATATATATATATATATATATATATATATATATAAATGATAGTATATGTTAATATTATATATTATTATACTCTATATTATATTATCATATAAACATTCATAGTTATCTATATTAATACATTTATATCAATTCAAACTATGACATGTGTATCAAATGTATACCGAATTAATATACGGAATGTTATTCGGACAGGAAAAAACAATGAATTGCGATTTAACTAAATAATTGAATACAAAAAAACTTGTATTCGTGTTAGATTAAATATATATTTTATATATTTAATAATTTACATACTGCCTGAATTGATTGAGTAATTATAATATACTATTAATACTACTATATATTATATAATATTAATATATAGTAGTATACGATTAACTATATATATTACTATAGTATACTATTTACTATAGTAAATGTGTGTGTATATATATATATATATATATATATATCTAAAATATATAATATTCATAATATAGTATTATGGAAAATTGAATAAATCAAATAAGGCAGTATGGTAATTATTTAGGTTATATGTATATATATATATATATATATATATATATATATATATATATACTAGGGTGGGTGGCCGGCGTTGCCCGTGAATGAGACTATTTTAGGCGTGGGTGTAATGGGTTAGTTGAGACCGTTGGGTCTTTTTTAGATTTATATATATATATATATATATATATATATATATATATACATCAATAAACTATAGGTATATTTTATATTAAATAACTATCGTCATAGTTTCAAAAAATAACCTACACTTGTTGTCTTCTTATTATATTGTCATTATCGAGTATATAATATTAACTGTATTATATTATAGATGACTTTCATGTTTATTATGATGAATATAAGGGTCAATTGGGTTCAATTACACAATGGTTTATTTTGAATATACATTAGTTATAGGAAAATATTATAATTAATATAATAATAATTGATGTAACAAATCACCTGCAGGATATTCTAATCGAGCAACTACGGGCAGAGGTGTTGTTCGAGAGAGAGTTCCGACAGAGGCTCCTGGGTGTAATAGCCTACCCACGCAAAGAGGCTAGTCGGATCTATCCTGGAACAACATCTTGCGGAGACATAACTGCCCGTATGAGACATACACTGTTAAAAATAAGGGTATAACATTATGAAATATATGGTATAAAATATGGAAATACGAGTTATACCATACAATTACGTTAAATGGTATAAGATCACATATTATATGGTATAACATTTGTTTTTTTTAGTTATACCATATAGCTTAATTTAAATGGTATAAGATTACGAATTATATGGTATAACATTTGTAATTTGTAGTTATACCATTAGCTATTAAATATAATGGTATAACTTTATGAATTATATGGTATACAATATGGAAATACCAGTTATACCATAACATTTTAAAATTAAGTTTATATTAGATTGAAAATAAAATGTATAAGAATATAATTCATAATAGTATCTTTCATAATATCCTTAATATAACAGTTTACTTATTATTATAGACATAGCATGTATTGCTTATAATTGCAATTAAACTGGTTTTCAGAAACTATATAGATTCCCCATAGGGAAATATGTATACATATACATATTTCCTATATTTATATACAAATACTTATAATTATTCGAGTATATGTATATATATATATAAATAATTCCATTTTATTTATTAACATATTCTATTTCCACTCTACACTCAACATGAGAAGCATCTATTTTTCAACACATTACAATATACATAAGGTATTTATACTACATTATATATATATATATATATACAAATTATATCATATTATATATAATAATATAAAAGTTTATATAATATATAATTTTATAATATATTTATATATTATTTATAATATATAATTAAATTGTTAGAATATAATTATATAATTATATATATATATATATATATATATATATATATATATATATATATATATATATATATGTTATAAAGTCAAAGTTGTAGATAGGTATATCGATTAATGTAATATACATTTAAATGCATTTAGCATTACGTAACAGAAATCGATATATCTACATAAAACTTTAAATTAGATTTCGGTGTCTCGCTCTGTGTTAAATGCATATATGTCTATAGCCATAGCCATGTAAATGTTTATTTTTCTGGTATTTTATATTGTTATCGTCTGTAAAGTATATTTCGTTATTTGTCTATAGAATAAATTCCATTCGGTGAGATTGCCTCATTCTTCGGTTTGCATCTCATTGGGTAGGTACTATTATTATTATTATTATTATTATTATGTTATATTATTATTATGTTCAACATGTCTTTGCTTTTATTAATAAACTGTATTAGAACATTCACATTATTACATACATATATATTATAAAATTATGATAACTATATGCCAATAATTAATATGCAGGAAACTGTAGAATTATTTGCAGAATTTCAAATTTCATTTAAAATATTAGAAAAACTGCCGGAGAGGAATAGTGAGTTGATGGGGATGATAAAGCATATAACGTATATACACAAATATATAGACGAATATATTGATGTACTAGGTATCGCTACTACGCAAACTGATAAAACAGGTAATTTAGTTATCTAATTAATAACATTAGTTAAATATCTATATAAAATAAATATGCAATTATATTTTATTAGTCCATGGATAGTATACTATATATCCATATATGGTCAATTATTTATTTTATTTTTAGTTCACAATGTAATTAAATTTAAATAATATTACTAATAGGTATATATAAATAATGTTAACTGTTGTACAAATATTATCAATATCCTTCTTTCCTTAATCAAATATAGATTATAAAATTGTATAATTAAATATATAATATAATATTTCCTAAAATAGATGCGGGAATCATATATTTTATGATGGGAGTTTGCGAATTATTGAAAAATGAATTTACAATGAAAATAAAGACAAGGTTACTTAATAATTACTTAATAACTATAGATTTAATATTATAGTTATTTTATGATTTTTCGTATGCTAATTCAAAAGTATAGTATACTCTATTATATATATAACTGCAGTAATTAATATAATATATTGGATTTTTCTAATTACAATTCTAACGTATATAAAGTATACAATTATAAAGTATACTTTATATAGTATTATCATATATGATATTAACTGTATAAAGTTTCTTATAAGATACATATTTATACTATTATATAATATACAATATTATTATTCATACTCTAGTATACTATATATATATATATATATATATATATATATATATATATATATATATATATATATATATATATATATAACTTATATAAATATTTGAATTTTAATTGCAGGAAATTTTGACTCCATGGATACATGGATATATGCATATATCAGAAAAGAGGATGCTTATTATGTGTGTCGATAATTGTTTGGTTTTCGTTCAAAATAATTTATTTCGTATTTTATTAAGTGGTATTGTTAATTTTATTTGTTTCACGTAACATGTCCTACAAACATTAATTGTTTATGTAATTTTGTATCACGTTATTTATTTTAAAATGTATCTGTTAATAAACAATATTGTTACACCAAAATATGTGGTTTTTAGAAAATAAATTATCATTATAAATGTCTATTCCATATATAAATTAATAATATAGAATAGTAAGATATTATAAACACTGATATAAATTTAAATAAAATATAGTATAACTTTTAATAAATTATGATATAACTTTATATAATATACATTTTAATAAATTATGGTATAATTTTAAATAAAATATAGTATAACTTTTAATAAATTATAGTATAACTTTATATAATATATGGTATAAATTTTAATAAATTATGGTATAACTTTATATCAAATATGGTATAACTTTTTATAAATTATGGTATAACTTTATATAATATATAGTATAAATTATGGTATAACTTTATATCAAATATGGTATAACTTTTTATAAAATATGGTATAACTTTATATAATATATGGTATAAACTATGGTATAACTTTATATCAAATATGGTATAACTTTTTATAAAATATGGTATAACTTTTTTAATTAGTTATACCGTAAATGGTATACCAGGGCGCCACGGGGTTATACCATTTTTTAATCAATGTTATACCATTTATTTCTAACAGTGTAGACTCGATAGGATAGAGCTGGAGGATGACGCTGATAAACACTATAAACTTAACCAGGCATACGTTAACATCAACAATGAACTAAGAGAGAAAAATGAAATACTAAGGATATTAAATATGACATTTAATGCAGATACTGAGGCATTACAATGTTATTCTCTAACCTCGCCATATGTATCATCATCTTCGTCACTCCATGGATGAATCCAACTTAACCTCCTGAATATTCACAATTAATTCAATATTCAGGAGGTTAAGTTGGATACATACAAATTATCTTTTTCACTCCATGTATGGAGTGAATAAGAGTGTTCTATATATGGTAAGGTTAGAGTATGAGATGATTAGATCTAATGTTAATTAATATACGGGATTATATTCTGTTTTAATATTCTTTCAATCAATCAATATATATATATATATATATATATATAAATTATATTGTATGTTAATATTAAATATTATTATACTATATAATATTATTTACTATATAATATTACTATATAATATTATTTAATACTATATAATACTATTAATATATAAACATGCATAGTTATAAATATTAAAACATTAATATCACTTCAAATTATGACATTAATATTTGAATTCAGAAAAGAAAAATCTATCTGAATCGTATACAGAATTATTATACGGAATGATATTCTGACAGAAAAAAATAACGAAATACGATTTAAATAAATAATTAGATACTACAAAATGTGTATTCTTGTTAGATTACAAATATATTTTAGATATTTAATAAGTTGCCTGATTTGATTGAGTACTTATAATATAATATTAAATGTATACCTACACACATATATATATATATATATACATCACTAAACTATAGGTATATTTATATTAAATAAATATCGTTATAATTTCAAAAATAATCTAAATTGTATGTGTTCTTATTATTTTGCCATTATCGAGAATATAATAATGACTGTATTATATTATAGATGACTTTCATGATTAGTATGATGGAAATAATGGGTCAATTGGATTCAGTCACACAATGATTTATTTTGAATATACATTATTATTTTATTATATATATTTTATTATTAGTGGTATTTATTGTTTTTACCAACTTTTATTATTTGTATATCTATTTAGGATATATCTATTTAGGATATATCTATATATCTATATATCCTATACACTTTTGAGAAATAATTTATTATTTATTTAAATGTTTAAATATTTGTTCATCTATATATATCAATATATATATATATATATATATATATATATATATATATATATATATATATATAAATTATATTGTATGTTAATATTAAATATGATTATACTATATAATATTATCATATACAAATGCATAGTTAATAATATTAAAACATTAATATCAATTCAAATCATGATATTAATTATTGAATTCAGAAAATAAAAATAAAATCATATTCGGAATTAATTTACGAAATAATCTTTGGAACTAAGATATCACAATAATGAAATAAAGAAAACAACAAAATACATAATTAAATACAAAACAATGTATGTATATAATATATGCGTGTGTGGGTGTTGGTACGTATCGGGAAAGGGATATAATTATAGTGATATGAAGTAGTGCCAGTGTTCTTATTATTGGCACAAATAGGTTCCCCAAGGCATTGTACCCGACGAACCCATCTCCTTGAAGTTTATACACCATTAGTTTCAATTACTGTTGGCTACTCTGGATATAATTTTTATAATTTAATATCTCTGATTTTTATAAATTATTATTCTAATAGATTACTAAATAATTAAATCTTATTTATAATTTTTTCTTTTAACATATATTTTTGTATATATTGTATATACATATATATATATATATATTTCTTTACAAACTTTAAATCTTAACATTTTATTTTATTTTATTTATTTTTATATTATTTTTACTTTAATTTTTTTCTCATAATTGTACTTTAGGAAATTGTAACAGGTAAACGATTAGATAAGCATACCGCTTCTTCGTTTACAATGATCATACTTAAATTATAATAATATTATTATTATTACTATTATTATTATAATTAAATGTATAATTTAATTTAATTTTCTATATAAGTACAGAGTACATTGTACAATGTACATAGAATTATATATATATACATGAGATTTAATTATATACATGTATATACCTATATATATATATATATATATATATACATTATAATTTTAAATATTATATTCTAGTTATAGTTAAATATAATAATTAATATTATAATAATTGATGTAACACTTTTAATCACCTGCAGGATATTCTAATCGAGCAACTACGGGCAGAGGTGTTGTTCGATAGAGAGTTCCGACAGAGGCTCCTGGGGGTAATAGCCTACCCAGGCAACAAGGCTAGTCGGATCTCTCCTGGAACAACATCTTGCGGAGACATAACTGCCCGTATGAGACACACACTCGATAGAATACAGCTGGAGGAGGACGCTAATAAACGATATCTACTTAATCAGGCATACTCTAAAATGAATAATGAATTGAGAGAGAAAAATGAAATACTAAGGATGTTAAATATGACATTTAATGCAGATACTGAGGCATTGCAATATTATTCTCTAACCTCACCATATGTATCATCCTCTTCGTCACTCCATGAATGAATCCAACTTAACCTCCTGAATATTCACAATTAACTCAATATTCAGGAGGTTAAGTTGGATACATATACATTCTCTTTTTCACTCCATGTATGTCATATATGGAGTGAATAAGAGGGTTCTTATATGGTAAGGTTAGAGTATGAGATGATTAGATCTAATGTTAATTAATATACGGGATTATATTCTGTTTTAATATTCTTTCAATCAATCAATCAATATATATATATATATATATATATATATATAAATTATAATATTGTATGTTAATATTAAATATTATTATACTATATAATATTATCATATAAACATTAATAGTTATAAATATTAAAACATTAATATCACTTCAAATTATGACATTTATATCAAAATTCAGAAAATAAAAATCTATCTGAATCGTATACAGAATTAATATATGGAATGTTATTCGGACAGAAAAAAACAACGAAATATGATTTAAATACATAATTAAATATAACAAAATGTGTATTCTTGTTAGATTACAAATATATATTTTAGATATTTAATAATTTTCATACTTCCTTATTTGATTGAGTACATATAATATACTATTAAATATATATATATATATATATATATATATATATATATATATATATATATATATATATATATATATATATATATATTTATATATATATATATATACATTTATATATATACATCACTAAACTATAGGTATATTTATATTAAATAATTATCTTCATAATTTCAAAAATAATCTAAATTGTATGTTTTTTTATTATCTTGCCATTATCGAGTATATAATAATGACTGTATTATATTAAAGATGACTTTCATGTTTATTACGGATGGATATTACGGATGGATATTACGGGGTCATTTGGATTCAGTCACATAACGGTTTATTTTGAATATACATTATTATTTTATTATTAGTGGTATTTATTGTTTTACCTACTTTTATTATTTGTATTTCTATGTAGGATCTATATATATATATATATATATATATATATATATATATATCTAATACACTTTTAAGATCTCATTTATTATTTATTTATTAAGTGTTTAAATTAAACTTTCAATTAAACAATATATAAATTATATTATATGTTAATATTACATATTATACTGAATGGTTTACTTTATCAAATGCTTTTCTGAAATCAATAAAGATAGATGCACATATTTAATTAGAATTAATACTTTTAGTAATTTGCGATTGAAGATTAAATATTGCATCAGTTGTATTTAATTGTTTACGAAATCCAAATTGTGAGTTATTTGTAATATGGTGTTTTCTAAAAAAAAATAGTATTAATTTTGTGTACAAAATTGTTCAATTAATTTATAAATTTGATTAGTTAACAATATTGGTAAATTATAGTTATTAAAATCATGCTTATTTTTGTTTTTATAAAAAAAGGTAAAACTGTTGCTGGTTTAGTGATAATGGTATCATACCGGATGAAAAATATATATTAAAATATACAATAATGGGTATATTATATATGGAGATATATTTTAAGAAAATACATATTTACATTAAAAGTATCCAGTGGTTTTTTCGGTTTCAATTTGTTAAAAACATTTATTAAATCGTTGGAAGTGATGGGATATAAAAAAAACTGGAATTATTTAGGATGTTAAGATATCTAATAAAATGTTTGGTTTCCATTATTCCATTGATGAATCTAATTTTGTTCAAATATTACTAAGGTAATTATTGAATTCGTTCGCATTTGATTTAGGATTCGTGATTATATTATCTAGATTGAAATAGTTGCAAAGTGGAATGGATGTATTTGATATAAGTCAATTTGTTGTTGTCCGTATATATTTTCAATCTTTTGCATTATCTATAAGTTCCGAATAATATTTTTTTTTAAATGTTAATTTGTGATGTTAAATAGTTTGTATATGTTTTATAAAAAGTTAATAATTCAATTGTGTTTAATTTTAGATATTTATAATATAATTTTTGTTTTTTCTGCATTTTTTTTATTTCAATTGTAATCTATAGGTTCAGTTAAAATAAAGAGTTCACAAATATACGTTAGCATACGTGCTATATTTGTCAACAAAATACCACCCCCCTATCATCGACACAATCTAGTATATCCCTTCAACTAAACTTAGTATTAATCCGTATTATTTCACGTCGCCACATTCGTAACGGTATATAACGTAATATAATGTCACGAAATATTGATATTATACGGATGTTATGTAGATAAGGATTGTAGGGGTTAAACAATAAAGGGTTTGGGATGTGTATAGTATATTTAATCGAGTAACATATATTGGATGCAGATTATTTTAATTATTATATATATATATATATATATATATATATATATATATATATCAATACAATACAACTAGCGTTATGCAATGATAATGTATTTAATTAAACTATTAGCTTTAGTAAACTTGATAACAGCAACCTCCAGACACAGCTAACGTTCGATATTGCTTCGTGTGACAGGCTACAGTTATGTTACGAGATATTATTAATGGTCATCACGTGACATCTTATCAGTGTAAACCGTATAGCATGCCATACATCGTACAGCTGGATCCTGTGTTGATTTATCTAGATTATATGCCACTATATGCATATACTTCTACATATATACGTTAAAATTAACAATATGTTATTAAAAAGTTATTATTATTTTAAGCAAATTATGAAAATTTTAAATCAAATTTTATTTTGTTTATATAAATTTATACAAAAATTAAATAAATGTAATATCATAATATAGTACATAGTAATACCCCTTTTCTATGTATTATGTACACTTGTGTTATATTTTGTTGATGAATACCATATTTTATTTATGCTGATTTATTTACAAAAAAATCAATTTATTTTATGTGATACAAATATGGATTCAATTAAAAACCTATGCAAATGATGTGGAATAGTTAATTAAATTGCATAAATATGATAATAATAATATGGGGTTTACCCATGGGTTCACATTATCTCATGTTATCTATAGTTATTGTTATTGTTATTTTTATTTTTATTTGGTGGAGTCATTTCATCCCATCCAGGAACTTAGATGAAGTTTTCACTTATAACCATATATGGCTCTAATGTCCCTTCGAAGCCGCTCTCATGTTAAGGCATCCATGGTTTTAACGAGAGCCGATCATTTATGTATACACAATTACATAAGATCACATTCTAAATAATATTTTAAGATTCATTTTATAAACTTAATTAATGATGCGTCGAGGCTCGATCCCGTGTCCTACTATATGAATATAATTCGATTTAGGGGAGAGATAGAAGATACTGGAAGATTGATGAGGAGTAGGAACAGTAATCTATACGTGAGCGGACAAAGGAATTAACTAGAGTTTTAGTAAGAGATACAGTAATTGATGTTGGCATTTTATAATTCTAAAAAGATTATAATTTGAAGATTCATTGATGGCAATAATATGAGGAATGAAGAAATAGTAGGATCAAAAAGTATACCTAAGTTGGATGCGGTAGGGGAATGATATATTAAAATATTATAAATAAGAAAATTAGGTAAGTAAGTAGCATATGGATAAAGATTCAACAATGTAGTTTTGGTGGCATTAAGGAGAATATTATTAGAAATAAGCAGAGCTGGGCAGTATCGCCGATACAGTATCTATTAAGGCACAAAATCAGTATCGTAGATACATTTGTATTTGTATTTGTATCTATTATAAAAATTAAAAAAGTATTTGTAATCGTATCTATTAGTCATAAATAGTATCTACGATACGTATCTACTAAGACAATTATTTAAGCAGATACATTTTATTAAATAATATATTCTTTGGTCATTATATTTATTTTATATCAATATTTTATAATATCACTTTATAAATTAATTTTAATATATATATATACATTATATATATATATTTTTTAATAAAATATCATTTGTAAATATCGAAATTAATTCATTGTTAAAAATTATGATATATCAATTATAGTGATTTATTCTCAAAAACCATTATATACATTTATTGAAAACAAAGACATTATATTGATAATATATTTTATATAATAATTGATTTATAATTAAAATTATATATTATATAGAAAGATAAAATCATTTTAATAAATATGATAATTCTAATTAATAATAATTAATAATATATTAAATATTTTTTGTATATTTGATAATTTACTATATTCATGTTTAACATTCGATAAGGTCGCTGATTATTTTTAGTTTAAAAATAGTATATTGTGATAATGTATATTTCTCTATACTAGACTATAGTCTGTAATGGCTCATAGTATAATTGCAGATGAAATAAACGCTGGTACACTAAAATATTCATCGTGGGCATCATTAAATGTCAATAAATATCAACAAATGTATTCTATATCATCTAGCACCACTAGCAGTATTTCCGGAAATAATGTCCTGAAATATTTTTAGAAAGTTATTTTCTAGCAAGTTAACTACAATTTTAGTGGGTTACCCTCTTACTTTCCAGCAACTTTACGGAAAAATAGTAACTTTAAAGGGGGTATCCCACTACAAATTGCTAGAAATAACTTTCTATAAAACATTTCGGGACATTATTTCCGTATAAATAGGATATCCCACTACAAGATTTTCCGGCAACTGACCGGAAATATTGTAACTTTAAAACCATTTTCTATCAAGTTGTAATGGGATACCATATAAAGTTATTATATTTCAGGTAAGTTGCCGGAAAGTAAGGGGATTTCCCAGTAAAATTATAGTTAACTTTATAGAAAATAGTTTTAAAGTTAAAATATTGTAGTGGGATACCACCTTAATGTTCCTTGATATGTACTTTCAAATCGACATATGTCGATATCGATGAATATATATATATATATATATATATATATATAAATATAATTTATATCTATATACCAAAGATTTTGCGAAGATTTTGTGAACCTTAGAAAAATCTTTGTATATACTATATACATTGTATATAATTATAATGTATTTGTATCTACTAAGATATATCTACTAAGAAAATTATGTATTTGTAATTGTATCTACTATGATTTTTTTTAAAGTAATTGTAGTAGTATCTATTATAAAAAAAAAGTGTGTAATTGTAATTGTATCTATTATACATTTTTCGAGTATAGTGCCCAGCTCTGTAAATAAGCCATTATTTAATGTCATTAGTACAATTGTAGAGTTTACTATTGAGACCTGATGATGAATTAGTTTGAAGAAACATATATAGTTGTATGTCATCTGCAAATAGATGGTAATATATATTTTGATAATTAGATATCATGGAAGGTAGTGGATATCAATAAATAGAGGACATAGACAACAATTTAAGAGCCGAGTACTGATCTATGGGGAACATCATATTTCAATGGATAAGGGGAAGAAAAGAAATATATATTTTTACACTTCTGATACGATCAGATAGATATACAGTAAACTATGAGAGGGTAATTCTCTAACTCTACGCAGGTATAGACGGTAGATGGTAGAATTTGGTTTTCAAGCGTATCGAAAGAACCGGATAGAATGATTAGTTGACCGCAAGTATTACTATTAATGGTAGAAGTGATAACATCAATTACGTTTAGTAGTGCTGGTTCTATTTACGTAGATATTATGTACCTATATGGTGATTTTATATATAGAAGAATTGTATTTTATGATAACGCATTACTAATTTAATATCAAATAAAATATAACTATGTTAAAATCTATGTTTTAGTATTATCTATATCAATTATATATCTCGATGAACTGATGTATTTACTTATAGCAAACGATAACAATTATTTTAAGTAATATATATATATATATATTACAATTTTATATTTCTTAGTATTGTAATATGTTATAAAATTGCCTATTATGTTATATCATATATATGTGCATATTATTTTCCATTCTCGAATAATTAATAGGGAATACCTATATTCTATAGAACTATAGATAATCTTTGCTTTTTCTACCCAATAGTTCGCTACACCTTCTGAGTTATATATAAATAAATATAAAATAATATTACGAATGAAATGGCAAAAAGATAAACAAACCCATATCATTATTTATACACGTATAAACAAATACTATGAACATTAAAGGGAATTATTGGTAACTATAATTATACGTAAATATAATATCTAAATATTAAATATATGGTCAGTTTGTGTAAAGTTTTCAAAGTGTATTTTACAATAATGAACTAACGTGATTGCATATAGGCTTGTTACTGTTAACCACATATCGGTGTTGTGTTATTCGCTACTATAGTAATTATAAGCTATTGTGTATATTTTAAAATATTATTTATAATTAAAAAATATTAAAATTAAATAATAAACGAAAAATAAATAATAAAATCTGCTAATTATTAAGATATTGTTGAACCTTATCGAAGGGTATTTATATGATGTACAACTTGGCGAAATATATATATAATCTAGGATATGCATTACATAAGCATGTGTATATATGTTCATATTTTATTTTGTTTAAATACAATTTTTTTAAAACCGTTTTAGTATGAAAAAATATTTCATAAAAATAACATTGGTTTTAATATTTTATAATGTTTATTGTAAACTTATATATATATACCTAATTTACACCTTCTCAATATATATATATAACACAGTTTAAATATAATAATAACAATGTATATATCACATGTCCTATAGATGGTTAACCGGCGATAAATATGAAAATATTAAGTATACAAATAAATATATATTATATTAATTGTCGTAGTATTAGAAATACAACAGTTTGTTAATAATATTAACTAGTTTTCATATAATAAATACATGTATATAATAAATATTAATTCATATATTAGGAGTAAATTATCATATCTAAATAGGTAAATTGATATTATATATATAGTATTCATCTCAATTAGTTAACATATAACTTCTCTAGTTGGAATTATACCTTTTAATAATAATACATATTTTATTTAACTAACATAAATGTCTACATATTTACTAGTACCATTGTTATTTTGCATGTTAAATTACGAAGACATAGCTACAATTGTTAAATAACAATGTGTATAATAAAAAGCATTGTATAGAAATTATCTTCTGAATATTGATTCGAAAAATCTTTATCGTTAGATAAAAATGAATTATAAAATATCTTGATAAAATACATACAAATATAAAGATCTAAATAGGATATTTTGAATATACGGAATCTCCATCGAGACAATACATGCAATCATGATGTTATATATTAACAAAATATCCATGGTTCGTTCACCCGCTGGAGACGCAGACTGGTATCAGGGCTGGAGTATTACAGGGTAACACGCTATCCCCGCTACTATTTATTATTTGTCTAGACTACGTTCTATGAACATCAATTGATCTTCATTCTGAAAAAGGATTTACTCTACATAAATCCAGAAGCAGACAATTAGTGATGCCAACTATGCAGATGACCTTGCTGTATTTGCTGATACATGTTCAGATGTAGAACTTCTAGTTCAAGTACTAGAAATAGCAGCTAACGAAATCGGACTATGTATCAACAATAAAAAGACTGAATGCATGCATCTTAACCATAGATGTATTGTAAAATCTCTTATCGGCAACACTCTTAAACAAGTGGAAAACTTCAGATACTTAGGCAGTGAAATTTCATCGACCACAAAAGATGTGTCATCGATAAATGGTAAAGCTTGGATTGCATTGAATTATCATAAATTATCTACAATTTGCAAATATACTGCAAATTTATGGCTGAAAAATAACTTTTTTCGTGTTACCGTTAAGAATATATTGTTATACGAATCAGTAACTTGAAAATTAATAAAAAAGCTTGAAAAGAAATTATACGGCACTTAAGTGCATAATAATGTTATAATTATAACAGAATGAGTCATTTTAAACAAGTCTTGGCGTAATCACCCAACAAATGCTGAATTATAGGGTAATATCCCCCAATACTACTGCGTATACGCGAAAGATGAATTCGATATACAGGTCACTGCTATAGAAGTAACAAAGAATTTGTGAGTAACGTTATGCAATGGAATCCAAATCATGGTAAAACGAAGGTAGGGCCCCTCACAAAACCTTTTTAGATCAGTTGAAAAACGATGTGGACCTGGATATTGGCGATATGAAAATGAAAGACAGGGATGTTCGGAAAATAATTGTAACGAATGCTCGAGCAATACGCTCGACCCAATAAGTAAGTAAGTAAATAGGATATACCCTATAGGGTACACTATAGTGTATTCAATTAATTACTATACTTTATCAATATATACTTACATATCGATTAGATAACATGTAGGTTATTCGACATCGCTGTTAGATAATCGGAATTTCACTCCATTTAGTAATTACTAATGATTATCGGAATACATATCATTATTATTATTATGTATACTTTATTCTATTCGATATATTGTATTTTAATTTCGTATATATTATAAAAATCATTATATTTAAATATTCGTATTGTTTAATCTATATGTACATACATGATAAATATGTACGTTATAGACTATATTATGTATGTATTTATGATATTTCGTAATACCCTCCCCGTGTGATGTGGTAGATGTCACGTGATTAGAAAGGTTACCATGGTTACTACGTAACTATAGTTATGTTGACAAAAGAAAACTTTCACAGCGTATTCATTTATTGAAATAAAATCATACTATTATATATAATATAACATTATAATTATATATATATATATATATTTATAATAAATCGTAATAATATGTTCATCATGGCCGCTTGATTCACGCTTTGATCAGGTTAAAAATAATCTATATATAGACGTAAACATATATATATATACGAAATGAATAACATATTGTAAACAAATACATCAGTTACAGTCAATATGTGATTAATATGTTTTATTTCGAGGCGTATCTCTCGTATACTATAGTATACGGTTGACTAACAACGTATACATTCGAAACAGACGTTACATAACAGTGTTGTAGAACGAGGTTTCAGTGGACCAAAGTACAACTAATACTATCAATATACATATTTCAATTGATTCTTAACACCAGCATTATATTTAAATAATATCCGGCGTACGTTGTACACTGGCCCAATAAAACCATCGTTTACAACACGAACAGTGATTCTCTACGCTCCTAATATGGTTACCATAACAACGTCTATCTCTTATCTCTTAAGGAGGTATCCCACTACCAATATTTCCGGAAACAATGTCCGGAAATATTTACTAGAAAGTAATTTATAGCTAGCTAACTACTTGTTATAACCCCTTACTTTCCGGCAATTTACCAGAAATATAGTAACTTTAAAATGGGTATTCCACTACAACTTTCTAGAAAATCACTTTCTAACAAAGATTTCCGGACATTATTTCCGGAAATACTGGTAGTGAGATATCCCTTTATAAATATCATACATCACTCAACGCGACTTCAGCACATTCATTTTTAACTATTATTCACGATTGTCGTTTCGCATTAACACACTATTAAGCACACTACGTACCGATAACAAGTAGGTCAAGGTTAATAACATGGTTGTCATTGAATACGAATTAATATGTTAACTTTAAAATATTATTGTCCAATAATTAAGTATATGGTATTATATATATATATATATATTATATATTAAACATTATATATATAATATATATATACACTATATAATAGTATACATTATAATAAATATTACGTCATTATAGCGACTATTTAATAAAATAATCAGCAAATCGGCATTCAACAACGATTACAGACGAATATTTCGCGCCAATTCTCGTGAAATTTGATTGGCTTAGAAAGAAGGACGATCGGCGGGGATGTCGAGTTTCGAGTAGTCGAGGCGAGGATTCAAAAACTAGTGAGTGGTAATAATTACATGTTAACCATTGGAATATAGGTGATTTGTGTGGTATTTTCATAAATAATTTATAATCATGAAAATGTCGAACATATTTCAACGTATAAGATATATATATACACATTTACTTTAATAGAGTATATTTTTAATGTAATATTGAAGTTTAGGTTATTAGTATATATATATATATTGGCTTGATATAACGCTAAATATGTGCATACATGTGCTATAGAATATATAGTTATATATATATGATCCAGAAATAAAAACCTTATATTGTGTTTTAGGAGCTGTCTTGTTCCACGGTTCCGGATTAGAGGTATGGGCGAAACTGTGAATAGATCAAATGTTATGTAATAGTATGTAATATGTATTTGTATAATTACAATTAATATTTTATTAGACTAGATAACATCTTATTTATATGTTATAGTATATATGTTGTGAAGCAAATATATAACACTCCATATCTGCGCAACATAATTTATATTAACTCTTGCCGCTGCTAGCAGTAGTATCGACATCGCTAAATACATTTTTGTTTGATGATGTTTGTATACAACAATATATTCATTGTTCTTTTAAATTAATTGTGAAATAAATTATACTCTAATAACCTCATAGATATGTATACCATTTAAACAAAAATATTCTATTTCTTTATTATATTAGTAATTAAGGACTTAGTTATTATCATATAAATAATAATTAAAAATTATACTTTTACATTTATAAATGTATATTTTTATATGAATTTTCATTATAAATAACACAATTTTCCGAAATATCAACCAATAGTTAATAGGTGGCGCTGTTCATGTTTTTTATACAATATCGAATTACACGATGTCGTCTATATTGTATCTTTCCTTAGAAAAATAGTTGGTTACAGTGTGTTGTAAAATACATTTATATCGTATGTATCTACATGTATCATTTATATATTCGAATTTTATATAATATATAACATTTATATATATATATATATATATATATATATATATATATATACATTAAATAGGTAATTATATTATAGATATATAAACGATATCATATCATATATTGATTAGTGGTGTGTCTTTGGTCAGAGCTAGTGGGACAGTCAATACACTTGTATTCACTGCATGTATACATGCAGTTTTTTATAAAACCGAGACACTATATTGTCTCTGTTTTAACTAGCAACTGGTACCACTATTTAGTTAAGCCACGCCAATAGTGGTGTAGCGTGTTTTTCACCAGACATATCTGTCTCCTATAAGTATACTTATATGTTGAACGCACTCATAATATGGCATAATTCTATATACAATAACACGCCCATGGGATAATAAGTTCATGCATGAACTGAATCTAATTTGTTTATGTCTGGGGTCGATGGCTCAGTGGGACAACCAAAAGCTAGTAAGCCAGAGGTCCCGGGTTCGACTCCAGGCAGTTCTTGAATTTCTCTTGTGTTTATAAAGAACTTAATAAACAATAAATCAAAACACAAGAAAAAAAATGTTACTATTTGTAATTGTATTGTCCGGGGCCTCTCACAGTTATTTATAACATGTACAAGTCTATGACTTCTTGAGGGGTCCATTTGTATCCGCTATTTGTATTGTATTGTATTCAATATATATAAGAGATTTCAATAAATATATATTAAATATATTAATAAATATACATCAACATTTGGACGGTATTGCTATTTTTAGGTATGCGCGTATATATTTACGAATGATTATACCAGTTTCTAGTTAAAACCGATACACTAGAGTCTAGGTTGTACATGCAGTGAATACAATTTTACCGAATGCTCCTAGGGGCGTCATAAAAGGGGTGAGTGGGGGCTGCCCCACCCCCACTTTAAAAAGTGGGGGGGGGGATATACTATATAATATCCCCCCCCCCACTTTTGAGATCTACAAATTATTTTATTCTTTATAAATATTATATTTCTTCTATTATTCTTATTATTCTATTATTATTTTTACATTATATATAATAGACTATAGTCTCTGTGGTAAAATTATATCCAACATTGATTTGTATTGTGTAACCCTATACAAGTCAATCATATTAAGCCCTCTACAAATGATATTATAGATTTATCTTCTTAGCAAAGTATATGGTAATAATTGATGAGTCTGATATACCCCCCCCCACTTTTAATCACCCTGTGACGTCCCTAACTACCCCACTAGTATCTGACCAAAAACACATCCCAATATTAAAATGTTTTTAATATTCAACTTATATATAAATTTAAAAATAATATATGTCAATTTTATAATTTGAACTAAAAATATACCTATATGTTGTATGTAGTATACACCATATAGTATATCGTATACACCATGTATACATTAATCGTAGGAATGAGCTCGCTATTCAATATATACATAGTATACATACTCACATACACGGGTTCACTGTAAAGTATATATATATATATATATATATACAATTTGTATGTAGATTTTATACCCTATAACTACAGTTTTATCTTCTATGTAATTCATTATGGCATACATTAATGCAGCAGCATTAATAGTAGCAGTTCATAAATCTTTACCGTCCGTCGATGTATGAAGGATATATCTATATGTTCATATATATGTAGGTCTTGCTATATGCATTACACGTTATCTAGAATACTCTATATATTTATATATATACTATATTTAGTGCTATATACAGTGTATATAGTATACAATTTATATATATATTATATATATATATCATATATCTGTGTAAGATTCTCTATAAATTGCAATATATTATATTGTGTCCTTATAAGCACTATTTTATTAACTAAAATAATATGGTATATCTAATAAATAGTACAATTATTGATACTGTTTTTAACTAATAAATCTAAAATCAAACAATATTAAATAATAAAATTTTGAATAAATCGATATACCACAAATATCGGTTTCAGGTCCACTTTTATTTGTATTATATAATACAACAAATAGAACAATTATTTTCTATGTATACATATAATACATACAATATATATATTATATTCTAAAAGTCCTATATATTTAATGCAGGTAATACTTAAATATATTTGTATTATTCGGCTAAGGGTGAAGGACATAATTTACAAATATAATTTAATGTAGTATACTATATATATATACGAGTAAATATAAAAATGTTCGTTTTTTTATGGAAACAATAAATATGTTATATTCTTTATTTATGTCATGTTATTCTGTGCTTATTTCAATAATGTATATGATATATATATATATATATGTGTGTTTTCTTTAGAAAATATTTCAATGTATACCTTCTACGATATATTTTACAAAATAAGTAATCAATCGATAATAACAACAACAATAACAATAACAATTAGTATGGCCATCCAGACCGCGGTGGTCAACAGCTATGACCTGCAGGTCATGCGACCATGGTCGCATGCGGTATCACACACACACGCTATCCTCGTATCGATAAGCTTCGTGTGTGCGGCGCACTGTGCGCGTCCGTCGAATAGCCGGAAGTGGAAGTTACCGGAAGTCGGCTAACGAATTCTAGTCACGCTAATCCATTCCACGTGATACTGAATACCACGTGGTTCAGTTACTATAGTAACGATTATTATGCGACGTGCGGTGGCGCTCGTAAATGTTTATGTGCCCGCACCACACGTACCTAATACATACATGAAGTACATACACATATAACATATAGTAAATTTGTGTGTATATAATACATCCATTGAAGATATTATGGATACCCTTGCTATTACGATACATTATATATGTATACATTTGTATACATTGTATACATATATGCTACATTTGTAAAATGTTAGATTTTTGTATTTGTGATTATTAGTTTATAGTAATTAGATTTATGAATCCATTTGACTCGACAGCCGTAGCTATAACCACAAATAGTTAGATACAAAATAATTCGTATTATCCGATATTTTAACATTATTTAATAGTATTCAATATATATATATATATATATATATATATATATATATATATATACCATATATATAGTATATACTATAGTATATATTATATATAATACCTATAGGTGTATTATAACTATCTCTCTATATAACTATCTCCACCCCACCCGAACACCCTCATCTTCTCTTCCCCCTTCCCATATAATTCTCTATACGGAGATAAGAGCGCACTTAATTATATACTAGGGTACTAATGTAGTAGACTAAAGTTCATTATCTATAAAGTAGTAGTTCGAGTGTGTATTGTGTAAGTTTACCGCACATGATATCAGTTATAGGCTGTAGCCTTAAGTATACTATACATAGGTTGTTTATATTTAAAGTAATAAGAAAACACTTATAGATGTAACTTATAGGTTTACGTTGATATCACTAAAATGTGTACATTTGAGTGATATTAGTTAATATGAAATGTTCTAGAATCATGCGTATATATATATGTGTGTGTGTATTAAAATAGCTATCCTCCAGTATGTCATTAATATCGCTGTTTTATTATGATTATTATGTTCTCATTTATACTGAATGTACAGTGTATTATATATATAATATATATATATATATATATATATATATATATATATTAAACAGATCATGCTTAGATGAAAAACAACCCTTTTATCTCCTAAGTCAGTCAGTCGGCCGGGTAATAAATACACGAATGATTACCTAAACATGTTAACATGTTGCCGGGTTGCCGTGTGTAGATACAATGTGAATAACAGGCCACGCTTTTGGTGCATGTGTGAGTGTATGTGTATGTGAGTGTGTGAGTGTGTATGTGGATGCGTATGTGTGTGCGTGTGAGGTAGGACTTGTGCGCGTGTCCTTAATGAGTAACAATACGTGTATTGTTTACAATGCTCATCTCCGTACATGTGTAAATATATGTTTTGTATTTCACCTAAAATATAAATAGGTTATTTCACCTAATCTATAAATCTAGGTATCCATTATATCTACTAGTATACAGCTGTTTCTAATAATCATTAATATTATGTATATTCTAACTAAATCATTGGGTTCATCATTAAACCTATATAATTATATGAATACTTATACGTATAATATTAAATAATACCTATATATATATATATATATATATATTAAAGTAAATATATTCAATTATATATATTTAATTGTATATATATATAGGATATAATGAATATAATGAAATTAGTAAAGTAAAACTAAGATCTATGACTTGTTCTATGACTAAACCGCATTGTAAATCATCTAATTCGTTAATCATAAAAATCAACATAAATAACTAACATGTAGTTTATTAGTGTTTTCACTATATACAACCCTTATCTCGTTAGTAAACTATTCTCGGAAATACCATACTGGATATCCTTCCGACAAAAGACGACCGACATCGAGATGGTTTATAGTATCGTTATCAGCTGATTATAAATAGAAGAAGACTGTCATGATTAAAGTTACGATTATAAATATGAGAAGCGTGCGCGACGTGCACCGCACTTTCTCGCGAGTTTTCGCGAGTTTTCTCGAGTTTTCTCGCGTCGTAGATCATGCTCGAACGAACCCCACTTCTATGTAAGTTCACGGTCAAGCATACACACGTACGTGTGTATGTATGTACGTGTGTATGTATGTGATGGGCTGTCCGGCATCTAGGTCATGCAATGCCGGTGAATTCCTGCACGTACTCCTAAAGAGATGACGTAACATAAACCATTGTCCTCCGGGCCAGTTACCGAGCGGGTAATTAACGATGAGTTTTTCTTATAAGTTTACCCTATAGGGTATCGCGATCGACTTACGTTTAGACAATTTATTGTATTCGTTTAATAGATACATCAAGTAAACATCTTCATATATTAATAGAATTTCATATCGAATTATAACAATCGTTATCTCTGCAGAGTTATCATTGCGCGGAATGTACGCATCTATTAATAATCTAGAATATTTAGAAAGAGAATAAATTCGGGTTAGAATTCCGATCTGCATTGTAAGGTGAGTTTTATAAATATTACTTGTCTTATATATAAGTTATATAAATATATATATATATATATATATATATATATATATATATATATTATTCTTACTTATATTTCATAAATATAAAGGTATCCCAATCTACCGGATATTAAATCCACTGCAACGTGCAATATAGTACTATTACGTAATATGTGCCCTATACGTTTTATAAAACTGTATACAGTGTACGTAATCTTTGTATCTATCTACATAGATTATAATCTATATATCTATATATCTATATATATATATATATATATATATATATATATATATATATATTTACATAAATGATATATATACTTCAATGACATGTGTCATATATAATCATGTCCAAAGTCATATATGTGTTCATAATGTACATACTCAATTAACTATAATATGTTAATGCATATATGTATACGTGCATTTACTATTCAAAAAGTATTACATTATATATATATATATTTATTGCATATATTTATTTGATATCCATCTATATATATATAGATGTGGTATACCGATATAACACCATTTCGTGTGTCTAATCTCTGCATCTAATCTATAAATCTATCTTCGGTGGCAATTTATTCCCCCGTTTCTCCTTTTCGCGTCGGTTTTTATTTAAAATCAATATCATCTGCCCGGTGTTTCATTATTTGTATCCGATTATGATTTATGAAAAGCGGATGTTTGTTTATATAGAACATAATTATTACTACGGTATATGAATATATGTATACATATTATATGAATATATTCAAATATATCATAACTATATTATTTAAAAATTATGAATATATATATATATATTATATATATATATATATATATATATATATATTTATTAGATATCTAGTTATTTTTAATTATATAAACGTTATGAATTATATCTAATACATCTGTAATATTTATTAGTACTATATAATAATTTTGTTTCATGTTTAGTAATATTTTTGTAACAAGTCTATTAATAATAACATATATTATGTGAATTATTTAATAATAATTTTGTTTCATGTATAGTAATAATGTTGTAACAGGTCTATCTATTAATTAATAATAAATATTATTGATTTATACAATATATATATATATATATAAATATACTTCTTATATTATTGTTGTAATAACATTTATACGTGAATATAAACATGTTTTTTTATGTACGTGCATGTACATACAATTAATTCATTAACTATTTAAACTATTTATATTTAGAATTCTCACATGGGAAATTATTACAAGAATACTATATATATATATATATATATAAATATATATTGTGTATACTGGGAACCGATCACGTATTATAATGCACGAATTATCATAATTATAATATATTATCACCTCTATATAATATATTCGCAGTTCCCCGACCCCCCCATCCTCCTCCTCCCCTTAAGAACCGTAACTACACGAGATGAATATATTCTGTGAGATATATCTACCCGGCGTATACTCGATGTAAACAAACGTTTCCCCCGTTGTACCGCCAATATCCCCCGATGTACCGCCCGCTAACTATACACTTAACAATAGATATTATCAGTACGATTAGGCATGTCCTAGAGGACACAAACAAATATATATATATATATATATATATATATATATATATATATATATATATATATATATATATATATATATACGGTCGTGACGTTTCTAGTGGCATTCACGACTAGCGGGCGGTGTAAACGATACGGATGCGTGCCGAGAAATAATCACCTGTTTCCGGAATAATTAATCTTAATCTACGACGGTCCGGCGAGCGGACGGACGGACGGAAGGGCGATCGTAAATAAAGATGGCCGCCTCCGCCGACGTCTCCGTAATAAAGGACGCTTCGATTTCATTGGTCGATAGGATCCGCGCGACGACCACGGATATATATTATTTAGGGGTATGACCTATAGGCTGGGTATACCGTATATATATATATATATATATATATATATATATATATATATATGTATGCAATAGATATTATATAGTATATTACATATATACAATAGATATTATTTCAAAATAAACTAAGCGTTTAATTAAATAATTTTCTAGTCCATAAACACCCACGATACTAAATAGAGAACATTGGTCCACTGAAACCGTTTCACTTACAACAATCACAACACCATGGTTCCGCCAAACGCAGAAGTGAAATTAGCGTGCGAGGCAATTATCTACGTTACTGAGGTATGCGACCTATATAGGTAATGAACGTCTACGTAAATCAACTGTAGATCAATCTAATGTATGCGTTGGTATACGTGTGTATGTAAATATATATATATATATATATATATATATATATATATATATATATATATGTATATGTATATATGTACGTCATACATGTATATTATCTTTATGTTTGTAAATGTAAATGTAATGACTAATATATTATGACTTATATATATGACATATATATGTGTGTGTACGTGTGCGTTACTATGTGTGTATACTATATGTGAGTGAACTGTATCTATTTAGTGACGTCTTTATATATCATGCTTATAGCACATTATTTTCACATATGATATATTCCTATATGAACTATAAATAGTTAATATAGTATACTATAGTATCGGGAAGCTTCGGGAATACTAGTATACTACTTATATACTATAGTATCGGGAAGCTTCGGGAATACTAGTATACTACTTATATACTATAGTATATTATGCTAGTAGTTTAGTATACTATAGTACTACCAAAGGTCTTTGGTACTACTATACACTGTATAATATATATAGTATACTATAGTATACTACCATACTATATATATATAGTATACTATATTATACTATAGTATATATACTTATATATAAGTGATATATCACATCGAGCAAATGTACACTCCCATCATGTATCGCGATAATGTGTTATATAGTCTCCATTGTTTATGTACACACAAACATAAACATGCGCACATACACATAAGCATACGCATACGCATACACATACGTATACGAGAACGCTTAAACGCGCGTACTTACTACGAAACAAAGCGAGCTATATTTAGACGGGAGTGAATCAGCGCCGCGCGGAAGATAATGAAATAATGTGTTGTGGCGGCGGCGCTGTAATGGGTCGTCAAGGTTATGTCCTCTATCGGTCGGCGAATACATTAACGGATGACGACGACGTCGGTCCGACGTTCTTGTGCGCATGTGTGAATATCGGTGATAATGTGTAAGTATACGTAGTAAGTATATACTAGAACATAAATACTTGTATGCATAAATGTACACATACGTATATATATATATACACAGATTTTGCGAAGCAATTTTTGCGAAACCTTCGAAAAATCTTTGATACATATATACGCAAATAAATCTACACCACACACATACGCGTTGTATATAAAAATATATATATATATATATATATATATATATATATATTCGTTTACATTCACATGTGAATATGCATACACTCGTGTATATGTAATTCTATGGATATATTAATACACGTAAATATATATATATATATATATATATATATATATATATATATTTATTAGACCTCCCGTAGATAATATAACTTCTAGGTAAGTCGGATATCAAGGTTATATCTTTACTGCGATTACTAACGTTATCTCTGGATTGTAGAGGGCGGTTCTAGCAAGGGCCGCGAAACTGAAGATAGTACCTACCGCCGAGATGAACAACAACGGGGTCAACTGTAAACAATAGAAGGGTGTAATCAGCATGCATATATGTTAATGTATGTATGTGTGTGTGTGTGTGTGTGTGTGTGTGCGGCGCACACTGTGCGCGTGGGTATGGGTGTGTGAATTACTTCGTGTACTTGTGTACTAAATATTGTATTATGAATTATAATACACAATGTAAATATACTCTGTAATAGGCTATAACGAATGTATACAAACGTTTCCTTGTTCGTATACGTACACATAAATTACACGCTATTGACTATATGTGCAATATACAAGTACATTGTACATCGTACATCGTACATTGTACATATATGTACATGTACAAATATATATATTGTATATATGTGTGTAAGTAAGTATGACATACGTCGATTTTGAATATTATTAGGTATATCCGTGTATACGTGTATAAGTGTATATCACGTGACGCGTCGAATGTAGGAATTACTACTCTATCAATTCACAGCGTAATTTTATTTTATTTTATTGAATTTCTGCTTTTAAGATATTCTCATATACACTATTGTATAACAGACATACACAATATATATATATATATATATATATATATATATATATATTTATGTATATGTATGTGTGTGCATGTGTATATGTGTGTATGTACAATCATGATTAATTCGTATATATAAATCATACATATATATATATACATGTTAAATATTCAAAGATCACATATGGAATACGATTATGTATTATTTTAAATCATATGTTATAACATTTAAAATTGTAATACATTTATATGATAATATCAACATATTGCAAGTGTCGTATTATAATACAATAATACAATAATATATGTCCTTCTATAAATTCTATATAATTATAATAATTATTTTCTAGTTATTATATATAACTATAGTTACCGAATAGAACCACAATTAGGATAATTAGGATAATTACCTTAATTAATTACGGTTACGTACTATCTTGAACAATACGAATAATTAATCCGGAATGAGACATATATAATATAAGTAGAATTCATATAGGTAACTATAAAATAGTAGTCTCATATATAATTTATGATTATATATATATATATATATATATGTGTGTATGTGTTTGTGGGTGTGTGTATGTGTTAATAAATATAATTGTCATACTATATGTAAATAACCAAGACTTCCTATAACCGAGGTTATAGGAGTTATTGAAATAGCTCGGTAAATTTTATTTACTAAATAATATTTAACAAAAATAAATGAAATAATAAAGTTAAATAAATAATGTATGTGTACAGTTTAGGTACACGTATATATTAAGTACGATATCATATAACATATAACACATGCATACCTAGAATACATGCTACATAATACCTTTTATATGTATGTATTTTATAGAATATCAATTATATAACTAAATACTGTGTGTTATACGTGATATATATATAATTAGCCAATAAATGATGTAAATTGTGTTTTAATTATTGGACCGATACACCTAATATAATAATCATAATATAAAATATAATAATATAAAAAAAACATAAAATATAATAATCACCTAATAATATCGCGACATATATGAATAGAATATATATATATATATATATATATATATATATATATCGTGAAAACTTATTTCATGTTAAGATAAAGTTGAGTTTATAATATAAGTTTTAATAAATTATAATTTATATAATAATTGGTATATACTATATACTATATAGGGATATTTAATAAAATATATATTAAGTAGGTATAACAATTAAATATTATATTAATAATGTATAATATAGTGATTACCATCGATAATATATTATTATTGAATTATAATTAATATAATCTTGCTATTAGTATACTTGATGATTATTGGCAATAATGTGTATACAATTATCAATTCTATTAAATTAAATTTTCATACATCCCCTACTACCTATTTTTTATTTTTTTCACAATTATTCTTACTACCAATCAATAATGCATCAATAATGTCCATATTAGGGATTCATATGACCTATAGATATATGCTTATAATTTAATTAATTGTTGATACATAGGTAATAACATAATAACATGATACACCTACTATCTATATTGGGTATATCAGCATCGTTTTAATTAATTAAATAATAAAAAAATACTTGTGTATACTATTTATGTAATTATGAATATTTTATTCATTACAAATTGTTTGTATACAAATATACCCTATAGGGTTTATAGTTTCTGCTATACCGAGTGTCAGAATACTGACACTGTCCTTATTATAATACATATCGGATAAATCCGTATAGTATACTTTCACTTATAATGTAAATGTAAAATTCTACGATATAATTATTGATAATAACATGTAGCCTATAATTGATAGGTTCAACTAATAGGATATCTGTATTAAATTAATTATTCTCATGAATATTGTAATATAATGATGGCTAGAAGCATGCATATAATAAACATAATATGTACAATTATTACGGGTTTGATGAGCATTGAACGATCGCTGCTACGCAATTAGGATGTACAGATAGTAGATATATCTACTAAGTTATAACTTATGGGTACTTCGTAACGACCTACATCGAATATTCTAGAACGGCGGTTGGTTTTTTACGCGCGTTGTGGGCGTGTCCCGAATACGCGATGGACGAATACGCGCGCGCTCTCGCGTTCTATTTATAGACATCAGGTGAACGTTCTGGGCGCTGCCAATTTTGTAATAATTTATGACATGCGCGCTACGTGATATTCTGCACGTAGTCCGTTCGTGTAACTCGCGCGGGTGTAGAGCCATTAGTGACGGGTGTAGTGATGGGTATTGACGGCAATACCCGAACCCAGATATATCTACTCTTTGTAACGGTGTGTGATAGTCACTAGAACATACGTGCGGGTTTTTTAGCAGGAATGTTGGTAAGATTGACATATGGATAGTCAGATGATACATTACTTATACACATCTATAGATACAACGACAGTATGTCCATATATGTCCCTCTGATTACTCGTAAGGAACAGCGCCACGTGATTAAGGTGGGCCACTGAAATCGTATGCTATCGTTTTCTATCGAGTTATATGATATTCTAGTGTTCTGTTATATTCCATATAGTTCTATTATATTCTACAGTGTTCTATCATTAATATCGAATATTTTCGTTAGAACGTTTTATACGGAGATTTCAGTGACATCTAAAGTAAATAATTATTATTTCTCATTTAATATATTTAACATTTGTATAATCACTAATACAACTATTAGATTATAAACATCGGTAAAATGTAATTACCATGCATGTAAATGTATACCCATTTCGCTGTACAATAATAAATTAAATAAACCTATAGTGTATCTATATATAATATTATTGTATTAATTATGCCTAGGGAAATAACCTAATACGGACACTTTAACAATACATGGTCTTAACATCTTATGACTCAATATTTGTATTCAAAAATTACAATAGGTACACATACCTATATTTATATTTTAAAATTGTATTTAAACATTTTATTCAATAGATAACGGAGGTGTTCATATTAGGCATCCATGTTCGAATACGGACACCCTGTGTTATAATATGGATACCCTATATACCACTAGGATATACTACGTATTATAGATGAACAAATCAGATAATTAAAATTATATTACTTATAATTAATTTGATTTATAATTTAATATAATTTAATTAGTAATTCTAAAAGCTTCATTTACATAATACCGCACGCGATTTTCATGAAAATTAGAATAGTTCACACATCGCGCACTGATTTGATATAGGTGTCCGTATCAAATTGATACTATTGATACTATCAATACACTAAGAATAGCCTATTCTATGGATTTTATTCAATATTATGGATTTATATGACCTCGTATATTAAGATATATACTTATTTACCATAAGTTCTAAAGTAATGTATTACTCATTCATAGATAATACTTATGATTATGTCTGCTGTTAAATAATAATTTATTAAGATCATGATCATTTTAAAAATAATTAAAAAACATGTTATTTATTGGAAATATATTTATAATCACATATTAGGTTATGGTTAGATTGGAAATTATATTCGACAGAATCTTAATATATGTATCTTATAGTATAGGGGAAATTAGCATAATACGGACACTAACACAAAATGGTATTAACATATTATGACTCAATATTTGTATTCAACAATTATAATATATTAATATTATATGATTAGCCTATTATTGATTTTAAAATTGTATTTAATCTTTTTATTCAATAGATAACGGGGTGTCCGTATTCGGAACCCATGCCCGAATACGGATTTAGATATATATCTAATGTATACTATCTTTAAATTGATATATTAATTTTATAAATATTCAAACTACAATACAATAGACAAATTTAAATTATAAATATGTATTTCGATATAAATTATATCATATAATACAAACACTTTTATATATGAATCTAGTAATTGTATTTCATTATCAAACAATTATTATCATCAAATTTATTAAATATTTTATAATTATAATTAAATGGAAGCTGACTTTATCAAAATGATATTTATGTAAATAATGCTAATACAATAAGGATTATATTACACTCAATTAAAATATAATGTTATACAATAATTAAATTAATGAATGATGCTAACTGCGTAATGCTTTCTAAGTGAAGATACAGATGATCCCCAGAATCTATATTCTGGACGAAAGTATGGGTTAGAGTTTGTCATATTTAAGAACTTGAAACAAAAATGGATTAAAACCAAGTGATTCTGAATATCAAAAAATAGAAGATGAATTATCAATAAAATGGACGAGTCTATTTATGAGGGGTGTAATATCAATAGGAACCTACATATATTCCTATTAAATTATAATTATATTATAATAAATTCATATTTGTTCAATATCTTTATTCAATACAATATCCTAATTCGTAGATTATAAATGAATTATATAAATTGATACAAATTATACATGGTAACTATATTAGATTAAGTTAATAGATTATAATTACCTATAATATAATAATATGGCACCACGTATGAACATAGCACGTGCACGACGTGCAAGATTCGCGCAACACACGCAATTTGTAGTTTTAATCGAAATACTTCATTGTTGGTATAGTTCAGTGAAAGAGGTTGGGGTGGATCGTCATGCGGCTCGGTAACTAATCAAGTTTTGGTCTCTCCTCGGGCCAAGTGTTTGCTTCGTAATCACGTTGAGGGGAGTGTAACTGGGATAATTGTAATTTAAAGTAAGTAATTATATATATATATATATATATATATTTATTATATTAATTAAAATAATAAATATGAAATATTAATATTTAATTGAATCAAATTTAATGTTTACATCACTTTAAATAAATTATTTTTAAAATATCACTTACCCTGTATTTGTATGTTTGGTCCAGTTTATTCCATGGTTGAGAATTACTAGTCGGTGACCAACTATAACACATATTTTAATATATTATTAAAGAACATTTAAAATCAATTATAAATACAATGGTAAATATATATTAAAAACCGAATAAAAAATAGTTATAGAACATAATGATATGTTAGATCATAATATAAATTATATATAGAAACTATAGTTTAGTATATACTACAGTTAAATACACACACAAACATATATATATATATATATATATCTTATTTATAATAACCTAATTTCTGGATGGTTAAGACCGATTCTAGCCAGGTATCCTAAACCAGTAACTGTGCATAGTGCACTAAGGAAAAACAAGGGAGTCAACTGTAAACAAAATATGATACTTAATTCATGAGTTATATTTAAATAAATAAAACTTATATAACGAGCTTACCTAGTGGGACATATTAATAATGTAAACTATGTATTATATTAATTATCATTTCTATAGAATGGATACTAATGTATAATGAATGTTGTTAATTAGAATACATTATTTAGGAAATTCTTATTATTTAGAACATTAAAATTAAAAAAAATATATTTTATTAAAATAAAAAATGTGTGATGTGTATATACTAAATATTATAGTTAATATCAGATATTTAATTACATTTACCAATCAAAAACATTTAATACATAATTAAATAATATGTAAATGAATAAAAAATTACAAAAATAAATTAATTTATAGAATTATTTGTTATATACATATATACCTACATTATATTTTAATTATATTATTGATTCTACCTACTTTATAAATGAAAATAAGTACGCTAATCTTTTTATTTTAAATATTATATAAATATATATTAAGATTATGTAAAACATTAGTGTTAATAAATTAGTTTAATTTCTATTAATTAAATTATTGTTGATACAATTGTGCGAATTATAGTTAATTAATAATTTCAATAACATATAAAATATATTACAAAATAGTGGCTATAAATTAGTGATATAAAATATTATTTACTTTCAATAATTAATTTACATAAATTATTTATTTATTATCATATTATTAGTATATTAAAAAAAATAACATTAAAATATAATATACAAATTCGATTCCTATAATTCAGAGAATAACTTATATAACTCATACAATTTATTCAAAATAAATATACTAGATTAATTAACTAATTAATTAACGTTACAATAAATTGGTTTAAAACTAGATGTCATTAAAATAAAATAATCCTATTCATTTAATTATTGTTTACAATATAATTATTAATTACCAATTATAATATAATGGTGTAATATCAAATTAAATATGTACACTATTTTATATAATAAACTGAGATATACAATATGTATGTATTATATTACACACAAAATATTAAAATCAATAAAATAATCGAGTCCTTGAAATTATACCATAACAATGCCTTTATTAAATAATTAACTCTATTGTTTCAATTATAATTTAAAAATTAAGCAAATATCATATAAATATAAATTAATTACTAACTGCAACATGTTTCTTTAGGGAAGCAATTGTTAATCCCGGTAAACTATAACGACCCATATTGTATTGAAAATAAAGATTATTAAATAACAATATGACCTTAGATGAGAACTTTGTTATTTTATAACCCAACGCGAAGCTAACCTATATAAGATACATAGAAAAAACTAGTATTTAAAATAACCTTATTTCAGGATTTTCAATACTTTGTTTATTATATAGTATTTCATACATGTTAAAGGATGATAATATAATATATAGTAAATCATAACTATAAAATAATACTGTATGCATAATATATATATTATTACAATAGGTAAGTAATTATAAATAATACATTTCAATATATACAATTTTAAAATGTTATTTATTTATTTTTAAATATAATTATTAATGCTTATAATATGGCAAAATTAAATATAAATAATTAGTATTTATTATAAAGTTTAAATTTAATTGTAATCATATATATTTATTAATTAAAATCACAAGATATCTAAATATTTCTATTTAATCTTTGGTATATCTTCAAGCCATTTATCTTTTTCATAATAGTAATATGGAATAATAAAAAACAAATAATTAGTATATATTATAAAGTCAACATTTAATTGTATTCATATGTAATATTTATTAATTAGTAAAATCACAAGATATCTACTTAATCTTTGACATATCTTCACGACATTTCTCATTTTCATATGATTATAATAGTAATATGGCATAATTAAAAACAAATAATTAGTATATATTGTTATAAAATATTGTTAAGTAAACAATTAATTGTAATCATATATAATATTTATTAATTAGTAAAATCACTAGATATCTACTAGATATCTACCAAAATAGACCAAGATATCTACTTAATCTTTGGCATCTCTTCAGGCCAGTTCTCTTTTTCATATACTCTCAATGGTGAATACATCTAAAAAAATGGTGATTTAATATGATATTCAATATAAATTGATATATATTAATATATAACTTTTGTATTTATATACATATACCAATGGCATATCCAGGAGACAATCTATGGGGCCCAAAATTAAAAACTACTTTAAAATAATAAATGAATAGGTTATCCATGTGATCTCATGGAGTACATGGTGGACAAGAAATGTGCACTCTCAAACAAGTAGTACATTTTATATTTCTATTTAGTGATTATAGATATAACAAGCGCTATAGTTAGCCAATCTACATAGTTCATTATTTAGGAAAAATATTTTATTTATAATTTCAAATCTGTATCAACACTTTTATAATGTAAAAAACCCTTTAAATTATCATGTATACGATGAAAACTTTTATAAGTATGCATTACTAATATATAACAAAACAATAGGATATTTTAGCTTTAAATAATATACATATCTATGAGGCGAGTAAAATCTATCTTATATTGTATGTACTTTAATAAAACAATGACAACATTATTATATAATAACTGCAAAATCTAAATTCCAATGCAATCACTGTAAATCTAAAATTATTCTGACATCAATACCGTTTTTTATTTGTCGTCGGTTGAATAACGCTGCCTGTCGAAACAGATAAAACTACATGCAGTAAATATATACCTCATATAAATACGGTCGATTTTTAATTTTGTATTTCTACTAACGTTTTTCAGATATATTTAAATAACTTGACATTCATAAAGTAAACAATAGTTATTTAAATAAATATTGTAGCGACATCTATTATTAAAAAAATTATTGATTTATTTGCTCTCATTCAAAATAGAGATCTGGTAGTTCATCAGTCAATTTTAACGGCTTGGCGGATGAAAATCTATGTAAATTCGACGAACGGTATAATGAAAAACGGTATTTATGTGAAACCCTTATAATAACGCATCCAATATAAAAATAAGAACCAATCCAGTTCATACCATCGAACCGATAGCCTGATACAAATAAAGATGCTACATTAGATATAACAAATTATTTTGGCTATACTTTTGGGGAGCTGTACCCCTTATGTCCCCCTTGACCTGTCTCTAGATACTTGTGTTGTAAATTAGATGAGTTCTATGAGTAAAGAAAAAAACATTAATTTCCAATAAACATATTCATTCAGGGTTTTAGTAATCAAGTATCAAAGTTTCTTTATTATTCTAGATACTATTTTGTAGCTCTAATAATATCTTTATCATGAATTAACCATTTAAATATATATGAATCAAATATTTTATAATTTAGTATTGAATTAAGTAATTTTGAAAACATAAATTAAATTTATAAATATAGAAAGGGATTACCCTTTATAGATTACCTATGATATTATCAAAGATTTTGCGAAGCAAAGATATAACACTCCCTATGCATGCAACGTAATTTAGTAATATCCCCTGCCGCTGCTAGCAGTAGTATCGAAATCACTGAAATAAATTTAGGTTCGTCTCTGTTTGCATACAGCAATGTTTTCATTGCTCTATAAAATACATGCAATATAAATTAACTTTTACTTACTAAATATATACTTATAGCATTTAAAACATACATATCATATTTGTTTGTTATATATTAGTAATGAACACTTAGTTTTAATTATATAAATATTAATTTAAGCATATTATTTAACATTTTAAAAGTGTATAGTTAAATATGAATTTACATTATAAACAACACATAATTCCTAAAAGTAACCCGCTATAGGTGGCACTGGGTATTTTGTATACAAATTCGAATTACACGATTTCGCGTAAGTGTTATATCTTTCCTTCGGAAAATCTTTGATATTATTATGTTTATGTATATACATTTCATGGATTACTAATTCATTAATAACTAGAATAATTGAACAATAATTACATTTAGTTTATATTGAAGTTTACTTGCTAAATAAGTTAAATTGAACAACATTTTAAATATCTTAAATTTATAATTATTTTTAAACATTTCAAATATATTTTTTTTTAAATTAAAAGGTTTTAATTTTGTGTTTTTAATATACAAAATCATCTGCCATCATTTAATATTCATATATTATGTATATTAACATATTAGTTGATACATATTATCTATAATTTTTACTTTAAAATAAAATAAATGATGTACTAACTCTATACTTATAAGTGGAATCCACATTTCTCCATGGCATCATATTATGTTTATGGAACCAACTATAATATAGAATTTATATAATTAAATTAATACAATTTGAATATATATAAAATAAAATACCTAATTTCAGGGTGCTGTATCCCAATACGTAGAAGATATCCAATACCTCCAACAACACTGACAGCAGTCAGAAACAAGAGTGGAGACAACTGTATTATAATAATGTTATATAAGTTGAGATAATCTAATATATGTATTATAATAATGCTATAATTTATTATAATAAATATTTAAAGAAATTAATATGATTATTCTGTATAACATGACCAGGATCATAATATACAATACTCTGGTAAGAAATAGGTTTATAGGTAAGTAATGATGGATCGGATAAACACGTTATTTTGAATTTTATCAATTTAATTTATTTACAAGAATATTTTGTTATAAAATTTAGATATAGATATAATAATAAGGATAATAATACCTTAAGTATAAAATAAGTGATATACACATATATATATATATATATATATATATATATATATATATATATAATGAATTAGCTAAATTACTTCTAAAGTCCGTATTTTCATTAATCCAACTCATGTTTATATATGCATACTATATAATGAAATACAATAGAAAAAGATGTACATTGATCATTTTATATAGTAATGTTTAATTTATATTTAAAAATTAACGTAAATAAAATTATTTTAAAGGATCGGATAATGAATGAAAGATCTATGAAGGATCGGAATAATAATCGCATAAGAGGAAAGATGTGAAAAAAGAATCGTTGACTATCACTGCCGGGTACCATCATTGAGGTTAACTATTGATATGCCTAAAACTTCTGTGTGCATTTATATATAAATTACCTATTATAAAATCTTAAATATTTGACTTTCCTGATATCTATCTAAATGTTTTAAAATGAACACTATAAATAGCGTATGTATTTTTTGGTTTGAATTAAAGATACAAATAATTATTTAAGGGTGTAATATTAAAATATAACAATTTATATATGTATAAGCAAGGATGTCAGCAAGCTATCTCTGCAATGAATACTTTTTGTACTACGATCTATACACTTTTCAGTGGTATATTTAATTATATTTCAATGATTTAAATCTTGAAAACAAATATATCAAGGATATTTATTTATATGTAAAATAAAAATTCATATTTTAAATTGAATTTCTATATAAATTAGGTTCAAATGGAACGATTTTTTTTATAATATTTATATAAATATTCCTAATAATGTAATTTATATTATGAAGAAAATTATATTATGAATTAAATAAAATTATATAAAAATAATTGATTTAAAAACAAGTTTTTGTATTGTTTTTTTTTGTATCATATTCAAATTTATACACCTGTACCATGATATAATATGATTGAATCACACAATAAAAGTTTCATAAAATATGTTTTATCAGATGTATTATCATACTGTCCTTGGTAAAAGTAAATATATATCGATAACAAAAGGATAATTTAATTTTAATAAAAATATTTGCATATCATATCATCTTATTGTAGGAAAATCATCACTTATCTAAAGCAGATAATTTAAAGGTAATTATTTATGAATAGAGTTATTTTAAAATAATATAGGTATTTAAAAAAAATATCTATAGAGCGCTGTTCACATGAGCAATCTATTCCAGCAATTTCGCAATGGAATTCTTAAGAATTCCAGTTTCAAAATCCCCTAGCGATATCAATTTTAGGGTGTTAACATGAGCATTTATTTTGTCAGTAGAATTCTTAAAAATACATACATTTGATGAACTTAAGTTTATTATATTATCATTAAGTGGTTATATACACATATTCATAATTTAATAATTATATAAGGAATTATATATTATAATTATAATTATTTATTAATTAAACGATCGTAAACGATTAAATATATAATTTTAATCATAATTAAAATTAACGTAAACGTAACGTAAACGATTATAAATAGATTGACCCATAGAAAGGTAAATGCGTATGCATTAATACTCATCAGTATACGTGTGCGTGCGTTTATTTACTAATTGCATAAATTGTCACAAAAATAGAATAAATTCGGATTAGAACATTTATCAATAATCGCAGAAAAAACACAGAATGTTACATTTTGGCAATTCTTAAGAATTCCATTGCCAAATTGCTGGAATAGATTGCTTATGTGAACAGCGCTTAACTCAATAATGAATTAATATTTTATAATTCTGTAAACTGAATAATGTAAATTAAAATGATTCTTATACAGGAATATCATTGTGAAAATAAATATTACTTAATATGTTTTAAATATATTATTTTATACAAATTTATACAATATTTTTTCAGATTATTTTGTTAATATGCAAATATAATGTGCAAATAATATTAATTATACTAAAAATGTCATCAAGTTATGATCAATGCTTCAAGAGTTATCTATAGATAATTATTTCAAGTACAATATAATATAGACAAAAATAATTTATATTTCCGACATATTTATATATGTGAATTATCATACATTTATGAATTTTATTATTTTAAATTATGTTTTTACTTATATAATTGAAGATGAATATTGAAATGATAAAATAAGTACTTATATAAATATTTTTTTATAAATGAATGTTAAATTTACTATTTCTATTTAACAACAAATACATTGCTTATATTTTATTACAAGCAATGTATTTTAGAGGGTTGATTGGGTTTTTTCAGTATAATCATAAATAAATATATTTTCATAACAATAATTAATATTTTGATATTAAATTGTTACTTATATAATTTTATTTACCTTAATAATTTGCAAAGTTAATCAGAAAGTATTTCAAAATACTTTTAAAATAAAAAAAATCTTATAATTCTATTAATATATATATATACAGTAAAAGCAGCTTGTATCGACAGCCACATGTATCGATATATCGTTGTAACGACAATTTCAAATATATTTGTTGGAATTTCCATCTAATACATGTTACAGAATATCGCTTGTATCGACAATCGGCTGTATCGACAAATCGGCTGTATCGACAAAATTTTACTATACAATTTAGAAATTTTCATCACGTGTATCGACATTATGAAAATAGTACACATCTTTACCATATATACCTACTATAGTATGTATAATATAGAGTTGAGAATATTAATAAACTATAGTTTATATGGACTATAGTACATATATATATATATGTATATTATCAAATAAGTTATGATGAATCGAAGAATTAATCTTTGTATTATTGTAGATTCACTATAGTGTATACACTATGCACATTGTTATATATATATAACCCATATACACGCATACCCATTAATATATATATATGCATATACCCCTATATACATATATATTAATATCATGTTTGATACTACGCAGTATTGTATACTCGTACGTAAATATTCGTATGACAGCATTTTTGCCCATATATAGACTCATACGAATGATAACGTTCCATGACTTGTTATTGCCAATGCACGCTTCTCTGGAATGTGAGCGCGCGCGATATTACGTAATCGAAGTCGTTCGCATTAATACTATTAACTTAATTTAACTTAACTTAATATACACAATTAACGATATGATAGAAATTAAGGATAGCATATATTTGATATTTGATAATACACATACATATTCTATTAAGTGGGCGTAATTTAAAATTAGCCACGCCTTCATCATATGTAACGACAATCGGATGTATCGACATTTGTGGATCTCCTGGGATGTCGATACAAGCGGCTTTTACTGTATATAGTTATGAACTATTTTCTAACCCACCCCTATGTATTAAAAATCCCGGCCAATAAAATGTACTGTATTATAGTAAAAACACAAACCCAAACTCGAACATAAACCCAACCAATATCTATATGAATTAGGTAACGGAATACAGCGAATGCGACTTGTCAATTTGGTGTTGCTAACAATAGGCGGGTCGTGTGTCTGCATCGAGGACACGACAGCTGACATATTCGATAGGCGAGGATAACATAACCATAACAACGTCGGGGTCTACGAACTGTATAGCTAAACCCAAACCCAACCCAAAACCCAACCAACTCTGTTAGTATAACGATATAAAAAAACGACTACCCCGTATTTTATTTAAAATCAAAATTCCTTTCATTCATTATTTAATTAATATATTCAAATAAAACCGAAAACATAAAAAAAAGCGGATTTAACGAAATGGTTAATGAAAAAAATCACCATCCCTGGTATTCTATTAACCTGTAACGTTCAAGATTACATTCAAGTAAAATAATAGTAGATATTATTGGTATTTTAATATATTTAAATATATTTTAAGTATAATTATTGGAAAATAGCTTTATATAATTGTTTTTTTTTTAGATTTTGTTTTTGTGTATTTTTCAATAATTTTTAGAATCCATATTTTATTTTTTTAAAAGAAAGGTTGATAAAACGTTGATTATGATTTATAAATCGTTTACAGATTCTCTACTATTCGGAAATTGATTATATACATAGTATGTATAACAAACTGAATAATATATTTATTAAATAATTTAGTATACAATTTATTTTTAAAATGCGCTACTATTTCCAAAGGCCTACTCCTTAAATAGGTAAATTAGTATATTTAAAATTTTTTAATTAAAAAATATATACATTTATTGAATTAAAATAAAATAATTAAAGATAAATTAATATGTTTAAAAAAGATATTTAATAGTTATATTTTATGTAAAACATGATTTATTAAACATTTTAGACAATATATTATATTTTTAAAATACAGAATAACATTTTGTGTTGCAGTTAACATTGATAATATAAGTATGTACCTACTTTAGATAATCTAGTGAATGACTATATACGTATTATATTAATGAATATGGAACTCACAATTTATTAAAATATAACTAAATATATTAATCAATATCAATAATACAATAATTATACATTAGTAATTTATTGTAATTTAAATATTTCTTCAAATACTAGTATATTTTAAATTATTTAATTATTTCATAGGGCATATAACTACAAATTCTCTCATAAATATCACTAAATAAGCATCATATTTTAAACTACATTTTACTTTTGACATTGATTTTATATAACAGTGACATTATTATTAGTTTAACTTTAAATAGTGATAATTACACTCAGTATTTACATAGAGTAAATATTTATATAGTATATATATATATAAACTAAAACCCAAATATACATTATATATATATATAAAAAAACTAAACCAAAACTAAACCAATTATATATATATATATGTGTATGTATAAATATTTATATATATATATATATATATATATATATATATATATATATATATATATATATATATATAATATATACTATACATATATATAAAGTTTATAAACCAAACACAATATATATATATATATATATATATATATATATATACATATATCATCTAAATCAGTATATATATTCTTTTTTTAGGTCAAAGAAAACATGACATCCCGTTAACAAAACACTTGAAAGGAGTTTAGAGTACTTTGTATGGATGAATTCTAAAACTTTCACACTTAAATCGCTATAAAATGTTGCGGCATCACACAATCCATATAAATATTGTAGGTGTGAAATATGTACGTAAAACATAGAGTTGATTACAATGTGTATAGTCATAATTTTATATAAACCGCGTATGTGGTGAATCATCACCGATGATATTAAAGTATAATTTATTACTAAACAAATTAATAAGATCAGATATATGATAATTAGATTATTTGTTAAATATTGTTTTATTGGTTAAAATAAAAATGACTAGCTGCATATTTCATTTATTAATGGTATTTGTCAGACACTTAGTATACTTGTAACATATGACTCATAATATCACACTATCTATACATTCTATTAATAGTAAATACACATTATATTAATACAAAATAATAATTCTATTAATAGTAATTAAGAATTCTATTAATAGTAATTATATATTCTATTAATAATTATTATTATTAATAGTAATTCTACATTTTATTAATAATAATTATTAAAATAATTAAATATATATACTTTATATTCAAACAAAACAAAAAATAATATGAAAACTGAAAATAACTAGTATATTTAAATATAATATCTAGTTTATGAAATTTAATTTAAATTAGATATTTAAACTAAATATTTATAATAGTTTATAAAAAATGAATATTTAAATATAGTTAAATTATATAAGGGTGTACATATACTTATATATATACAATAATATTCTATTACATGTCACAATTCCTTTAATAATTTAATTTATAAACATTCAAGGGTAAACGTATTTATAGGAATTAGATCACGGTCAAATTAAGGTCATGCTATATTATATCATGCATTACTTAATAAACTATTACTTAATGTGAATGAAAGATACAATAAAATATTCGAGTTAAATTATGTGTAAACTACAGAGAGGCATAATCTAATCGAAGAGTTATTTAAATAAAATAAAAAATTGAGGAAAATCAAAACAAATCAATGCCCGATCAATACGAGAACCTGTCAAACATACCGAATGTGGAGTTATTTGCTTTTACAAATATCACTTATTTGTTTAACTCTCACTAACCGCGTAATGTGTTTTCAGGGTGTTTTTTGAGAGGCCATATAACCTCCTGCTCGAACCGAAAGGGCCCCCTTCCTTATCAACCTTCTTGGCGTAATTTTGAGACATTATTATCCAGATTATTATTTACTACTTCGCACCCAATAAATTATCACTGCGCAATCGCAAGGGTCACCCTTACATAATTCTTGACCAGGATTAGGGTAACTTAGAAAATAATTTTTAAATATTATAATATATGATATGATTTAAATTTAGATTATCATTTAAATATCGTAAGATGTGTGTATATATATATATATATATATATATATATATATATATATATTGATTTTAAAATTATATAAAACAATATAGTTAATCCTTATTTACCATTATATAATAATAATAGGTGAATATACTAAACTGTAGTAACATATAGTTACTATATAGTATATGATATATTAATTTTTAAATCACTATTTTAAATCTAATATCTTAAATATTTAAAATGTAATCACTATTTTAAATAAATAATAATTATATATAAGGAATTCACAGCTTATTGTATACATTATGTATTACATGCACATGATATATTAATTATAAAATCACTATTTTAAATCTAATATCTTAAATATTTAAAATGTAATCACTATTTAAAATAAATAATAATTATATATAAGGAATTCACAGCTTATTGTATACATGCACATGATATATATATATATATATATATATATATTGTGTAATTACACAGGGAAGGGATCATTTTGATCCAATACCAAGTATCCCTTTATTTGAAATCTGAAAAGTATATGTTGTTTGTAAGATATATTGTATATTTACTATAAATTGTAAACCACTTAAGATAGTTTACTTTAATACCGATAACGTATTAGTATACTTAACTTAATATAAGTATATACATATAATACTTTAACCTATTTACTTTACATAAATTAACATATTATTATGATAAGTATTATACTTAGTATAGCCAAGGTACTTGTTATAATTTACATAGAATTAACATAATAATACAAATTAAAGTAATACGTTGATATAGGTTACATACTTTGTATGTATTTTACGGTAAACTCTAAATCTATAGTAGGCATAGACATAGGAGCGCTCCTATGTCTATGATAGTAGGTTATAAACGTATACCTTATCAATGACTGTTATATTCAAAGACGTTATAGTCTATTCCTTAGTTATTAATTAATATTATATACAATGACCAAAGCCCAGGGCTTTGCTATGACTCGATATGCACTACTATATTATTATATAAATTAAGTTAATTATTTAATATCATTATAATATTAATACATACCTTAATCTAAACTTAACTTCATTGATATAATAGAATACAATTATATTCATCAAATAATATACAATTATTACTATAAATTAACCCAATAATAGAAATCTTCTAATATAATACATTAACACATTATACATTTATATAAACCCAATAATAGGTGAACTATATATATTAAACTGATAATTAATATAACATTATTAATTTATATAATTAACCGATACTTATTAATTTATTGCAACTTTATATACATTTATATTTAATTGTATATATATATATATATATATATATATATATATACAATACATATACTTATAACATTAATAATTTAATATGTATGGGAATAAAATATAATAAACAAATTATTTAAATTTTATATACAATATTGTAGTCAATATTAAATTGATACAATTTATATGTAATATATTATATTCATTTTATGCTTTCAATTGGAAGCTAAGTTAATACCATTTATAATTAGTTATATATTATGTTAATATATATTTGCTATTATTATTTCAATTTTATATACAATAAATTATTAACATTTATAATAGAATAACATATTGTTTCATTATTTATCTATGTAGGCTATAATTATATATTGCAGTTATAAAAATTGCATTAAATCTAACCATAAAAACAATGGTCCAAAATAAGTTAGTTGTTATCATTAATACAAGTGATTTTACTACCACGAACTTACTATATAAAAGATAGAGCTAAAGAAAACTACACATTTATATAAATAGAATTAAACATTATTAATAAGCATTGTTTATACGGCCATGTATTGTTTATCCAGGCAATGTATTTATAATCAATACATTATGATCGGGACCCATATTTTATGTATCACTGCAATAATATAATCACATGCATAATAATTTATGCGAATATATATATTATAATTTAGTCAAATTAGTAGATACAATCTACGAGCGAAATTAAAATTGAGTTATTTATTGATAAAAATGAACTAAATAGAAATACAATTTATTGGTATCGTATCCAGAGCTTCGCGGCTATCGTATCGCGGCGACCGGATGATGAGTGGTGGTAGCGCCACCTATATATCTCTTATCGACTGAATGATATTCTCGTAGACGACGAACGTGATACAACACGCCGGCACCACTCTTAATAGGTTTGCTCGGATGCCTTTATAGAATCCAGTGGGTCCGTCGACTCTGAGGAGGAGGAGGTGGGTGCGGGTGCACTTGTTATCGGGGTCAAAGGTTAATGATGAAATAGTAATGCTAATAGGGATATCGAGAAAAGGAAATGGAATAGCGCATACAGTAGGTGGTTTGATATAAGTCTTTATAAAAGATTAATACTAGAGAAGATATAATATAAGAGAAGATACGAGCAGTATACTAGTAGATAGAGGATACTATAAGTATACAGATACATCTACACTTGCTTGAGTGATATTATGATAACTCACGTTAGTAGATATAGTATACTATAATGTAAGTATAATGTACTATAAATTATGATAATATATGTGGTATCGGTGTCGTACCGCTACACTATTTAACTAGATCAGAGAGGCGACGGTATAGGCGAACGAAATATATGCCGGATAACGTGTTTGCTATATTAAACACGAGGAGAGACGAGAGTATATATTTATGTATATTTAGATATTATGTATACACTCGAGCGACGACTATTATATATACACGCGCGATCGCTAGAAATGTACGCATAATTAATACTGTAAATCTTTATTGAAATATACGTTCGTGAACATTAATGATGATGACGACGACGAAGATGTTTGTGTGTGCGGTGTGTGGGGGTGTGTTGAACGCGCTACGATTTATGGGCTAAGGTGGTCGTGGCGGGGGCTTAATAGCTATATATACATGTATACGAAAACACACACGTACGAACATCTACGATCACCGGGAAATGAGGCTATAAATAAAGTAGGTTACACGAGCGGTGTAACGTACGAACGAGTCGCTTAATCGGAGGAGCGGCGGCTGCGATAAAGGCTAAATATGTACACACGTTTCTATATATATATATACATATATACATACGAAAGAATAGATACGTAGAGGTCGGATCGAGACGACGTGATCCTAGACTGTAATAATTATAATGATAAAGGTAACTATATGGTGGGAGGCGCTAGACGTTGCTTAGGAGATAGGGTACTCTCCTAGCGGGTGTAGTCTTTGTAAGAAAATAGGGAGAAAGGGTAAACTCTTAAACGAATATAATAATAATCGTAACATGATAGCGGCGGTCGGGGGGGGGGGTTATCACATCGTAGAGGTCATTGTGTACATGAATGTGTGAGTGGACGACGATGTTGATGATGATGATGATGATGATGGTGGTGATGGTGGTGGTGGTGGTGGATACGGGCCAGCGTAATGTCCACTCAGTTGACCGCTGTCCAGGTGACTCATTGTTATGTACAGTTATGTGCGTGTCCTTCGTCCGTTGGGTAAAGGAACGGTTAATAAATAGTAGGAGGAGTAGTAGAAGTCATAGTAGTATATTAATATGAGTAGTATAAGTCTTAGTAGTAGTAGAAGTCATAGTAGTAAGTTATATTAGTAAGTTATATTAGTAGTAGTATTACAGTAGCAGTATCAGTAGTAGTAGTATTAGATATTGTAGTAGTAGTAGTAGTGGAGGTAGAGGCCGTAGTAGAAGTATTAGTCGTTGATATAGTAGAAGTAGCGAAGAGTATTATCGATGGTGGTGGTAGTGGTGGCGCTAGTAGTTGTATACAGCGTAGTCGAGTGAAGTTCTACATCGGCTAGTCATCAGTATTCGACAGCTCCGACGTAATGGGTGGCGGCGTCGGCAACGGCTTCAACGTCTTGTGGGGCGGCAGGGGGGCGGAGTTTCGAGCGATCATGAAGTCGGCCAGCCGTTCGTAGATGATGAACACCATGCAGATGTTGGGCGTCACGTGTAACAGGTACGGCCCGAGTCCCTTGTAGAAGCCGCGTAGCCTCTCGTGTCTGCAAACAATGCGTCGAGATGGGTTAGTGAGGTGGGCGGGGCGGGGCTTGGTGAAAGGGGCGGGGCTTCCGTTACGCGTTGGTTACGACGCATTGTTTGCAGACGGCGACGATACATACGTACATACATACATAGACGCGCGCTCGCATACGCATACGAAGATATGAGGATGAGCGAGGGAAAGGCGATTCCGTATACACAAAATACTTAAACCGTTTAGACGAGCGATGGGAATGAAACCTAAATGGTACGGTTTCGAGAAGGTTTAGGTTTCATTCGATCGAGTTTCAAAATAATAAGTATTTCAGTAAGTTCATTTCGCAACAGGTTCATTCGACCGTGGCATTATTTATAAATACGCGTATGAATTCTATTTAAGTATTATAAAATTGCAATAATAATTTTTTATAAATATACTATATTTAATTTTTGAACATAGGCAGTGGAGATTTATTAAAATCCAGTAGTAAATTAGTAAACCAATGTTTCCCAATAGTATCTAATTAGTTAAAAATTATAAGTATTACAAGAGATATATTACTTTGACATTTAAAACATATATAATGTATTAATATATTATTAATATTTTAATAAAATTATCTATGGAATACATTTTTTTATACTAAAATTGTATGATATTTTTCGGAAATATGTTATTATTATTTGAAATATATTATTTCATATTATAATTATATACACATTGGTTTACTACTGGGATTTAGAAAATCCCATGAGTGAAATTTAATTTATAAATAACAATATTAATTGAATAAAACTAAAACTAGTAAGAATTGAATAAATAAAGGACCGACAAAAGAATTTTACAGGTATGTATTTACATGGTGATTATATGAGATTTATCTATACTTATTATTTACTAAAAGCATTATAACTTAAGAAATACATAAAATAACTAATGTTTTACATTTGGAACTATATTTAATGAACATTTTAAATTATATGAAAAGTACCAAGAGAATGGGATTTCATCAATTGGTAAAATAATAAATATTCCAGAAATTTCCATAAATATTATAATATATTATATGTAATCTTATATATAATTATTTTGGGTTGTTTATTATATCTGAAGGGTATAATAATATAAATAAATTCTGAGGTTTGATTAGGTAGTTCTAAAGTTATGGAGTTTCTAAGGTAATAAAAAGTGTAATAAATAAAACATATATATTAGTGTTTTAAAATATTAATTCAATTTTAAAATTTGAATTAAAATATATATATAATAAAATAAAAATAGGATATGTAAAAAATTATGAAGTTATGATAATACAAATAAACCTATTTACAATGGAGTACAAGAAGCGATAGCTTTACAGATGTTAATGTGCTTCTTTATGGCACTTATATTTATTTGTATGAATCATATTATATATCATTTTAAAGGAAATAAATAAAATGTTCTACTTTTTGCCTTGATTGCAAAGTGCACTACATTCAATTGCACAGATCCACTTTCTTTATATCGATGGTGAATACACAGATATTTATAGAGTATTTCATATAGGATTAAATACCCAGACCCGAATACTATGTCATGAGGGATGTTGTTTCGGATATTATTTAATAAACCCACTAAAACCAGATAGATGAAACTAACTCTTATTCACTGGAAGAATACTCGTAACCAGTTCCCATCACCAGTTTATATATTGCGAATCAGATAATAATATGAATATGGAATAGGAGGCCTAGAGGGAATAATGTATAACAGGGAGAATAATGAGAGTAGTGGAAGAAGCAATACAAATGGTGGAAAAGAACGCTCGTAATAAAAATAATGCCTATCTGGAAATATGTATAAAAGGGGTTTCGCACCAACTCGAACGCAATCATTAACTGCAATTATTAGAGTTTAAAGTTTACTATATTATTTAAATCTCCGTAAAAGGAATTTTACACCTAATTATCAGAGTTAATATTAATAAGAGGGGACAGGGTGGCGTCGTGGAAGAAACGATACAAATGGTTGAAAAGAACGCTTGTAATAAAAAGAATGCCTATAGGTAAAGATGTATAAGAGGGAACAGGGTGGCGTCGTGGAAGAAGCGATACAAATAGTTGAAAAGAACGCTTGTAATAAAAAGAATGCCTATAGGGAAAGATGTATAAGAGGGGGAACAGGTGGCGTCGTGGAGAAGCGATACGACGTAGGGTAAAAGGGCGTGGGGGTTGGGGCGGGTGCTAACTTATAGGTCTGTTTGATGACGTCGATGACCCCGTTGTAGGAGCGATGCTGATCCTGTAGCCGCGACCGCACAACTTGGTACGGGTAGGTTAGACCGGCGGCGAATAGTTTAGATATCGCCGCAAACGATAGGTATTCCAGCGTGTTCTAGAACAACGGGGTGGGGGGTAATGTATTAATAGTCGAGTGTAGGCAATGCTAGTGTTATTGTATTATATATATATATATATATATATATATATATATATATATATATATATATACACATATATAATAGTGTTCATTCTAGAGCTACCCAGCTACCCAAATTGGGAAGTGCCCTCATTTTATGGGTATCTGCCCTAAATATATGATTATATTGATTAAGTTTAATTATTAAGTTCTTATAAATATAATTGTAATATCATGAATTAAAAGTGTTATATCTCATATTACAGGAATTTATTATTTAATAAATGAAAGTTTTCCATAAAATGACGTTAAAAGTGTTATTATTATTCTATTATTATTCAAGTATTAAAATAATGAAAAATTTATTATTTAATAAATGGCATATTTTCAATGAATATTTATAAAATGGCGATTAAATGTATTATTATTATTCTATTATTACTTAAGTATTAAATAATTTAGAATATAAATAACTTGTATAATAAAATTAGAATAAATTCATTATTTTTCAAAATAATGGTGAATATATACTATTTGCACTTTGCTATATCCGTTTGATATTAGATATAAACAAACAATTCAGATACAAATTCAAATATGATAATAATAGGCTGAACTATATTTAGAATAATCTATTTTTAGATTGGGTAGCAAATTCGGAAATTGGGTAGAAAATTGAAAATTAGGTAGCAAACTTTAAATATTGGGTAGTGAATCTGCTACCAATTTATATTTATAATATATGTATCATCGATATAAAGAAAGTGGATAAGAAATTAACGCACGCAATGCATGTAAAAGATAGATACGTGAATGACACTTTTATCGATAAATTAACAAAATGGCATTAGTGATTTTGATTAGATATTAGTCATATTATATATATAAAATATTAAAACAATAGACTTTTCGTCGAAACAGATTAAAATGACTTCTATCTATATCAATGGATTTATATTATAAATATCAATAAAATAGTATGAAATCTTCAATTAAATACACAAAATTACAAGGAATGTTGATATGATGTATTTTAAATATATAATTTTATTTTTAGTATAGATAAAACATTAAAATTGGTAGTAATTATCAATATATATATATGTATAAATAAATATTATTATAAATAAAAAGTAGTGGGTCAGATAGTGGGTTTCGACTGCAGCGCCCGTAGCGGATAGTGCCATACACTACATTCAATTGCTTATCCACTTTCTTTATATCGATATGTATATATGAAAATGCATTCAATAATTATTTTGATCCCAATTGTATTTCCTCCATATATATAAATCACATGATTATTTTATTTAAAATTTGTTATTTTAATATATTTATTCAAAATCCTACTTAAAACGTAATAATTAGATTAAAGTGATATTAAAGATAGTAAAAACCATGAAAATATAAAAAGAACAAAACATTTAATTAACAATATTATTAATGTTTTCAAAGTTCAATGTTTTGTATATTCATAATAATTAAACAGTATTATACTGAGTATACTTTTTAAATTGATTGTAATTTATTTATTAATTTAAAATTATTATTACATTAATATTATTATATTAATTATCATACTTATCATAATTATTATTTCTATATATAATATATAATGTTTAAAAGATGAAGTCATAAATATCATGTATTATATTACTTATTAGTTATTATATATATGGAATTTAAAATCAGCCGTACATCATGCTGCATGTTGATACATGAACGTAACTTATTTTATATTGATTTTATTATGATAAAATTGGTATCACAGGAAATCCTATTAAATTATATAGTACAAGTCATATTATGTTTTTTTTTTAATTTGTATTTAAACAAAAGTTATTATCAAAAATGTGCAAACAAATTATTTCATTTTAATAATAAATAAAATGATCATATACATTCTAATTAATTCTTTATATTATGACATTACAATATCTTATATAAATTATATATAATAATGTGTACCAGTATAATATTTAGTACCTTATCATTTTTATTATATAGTTGGTTATATATATGTAAACTTTATTTATTTATATATTAAATGTATTTCCATTTATTATACTCTATTGATACGCATACATAATCCTGTATACTTGAACTAATATTATACAGGTGTTTCTCGCAAAATATATAATTATGATTATAATAATCATTATAATAATATGAAAGTTTAAATTATAAATATACTATTCCATTTATTAGTAATATTACATAATCATATATTACCAATACATTTATATACAAAAATAAGTGTTCACTAATATAACTTATCGGCTACCTATTTTAAAAATTATAACATCTTTACAACCTAATTTTCAATATTATAATATCACAACAAGCTAATTTTCAATATTATAAATGCTCGACGATCAAATTGTTAATACCTGAATACCCCATGAATCAAATGTTGAGGAGTTTGAATATAAAAAGAATTATTTGATATCAATTTATTTGAATTAAAATTTTTAAAACATTTAAATTGTAAACGATAATTATTTAAAATAAACAAATAATAGGTTATGATATAGGCTTACATTGCATCAGGGTATAAGCGTCCATCTAATATATCATTTATTGTAAATGAATTTATAAATAGATGGAGAAATTAATCTTATTTGTCATCTTATATTTTACTTTGTAAAATAGTTAAATGCTCTAAAATAATTTTTTTTTGTTAGCTTCCCTGAAATCTAGGATGAACACTGATATATATATATATATATATATATATATATATATATATATATATATATATATATATATATATATATATATATATATATATATATATATATTTAGCTATATTTAAATTATAATTGATTTCAGGTAAATACAATTTTTATTTATAAATTATTCTCACTATATAGTGAATATATATTCAGATATATATTAACTATTATTAATAGTATATTACTGTTGTATCTCTATGATTATTATTCGATGGGAATATATATATATTCCTATTATAATAAAATCTTGAAATTAATATTCAGAATTATATATACATTGTTAATATGTAAATGGATATCACCAAATAAAATGTATTAGTTACATTAGTTATAACTTTTCATACCAATTATAAAAATAAAATAAATTTTTCTTGAAAAATTATAATTCATTTAAATTATATTCAAAATATAAAAACAAAAATAATAAAATATTTATTAGGAAAGACACAAAAATTAGGGAGATGATTTACGAGTTTAAATTAATGACCTTATCATACTATTAAGATACTATATATTTCATAAATATACTTCGATATTTGAATATTCCTATAGGTTATTTAAGAAAATACTTGTGTCATGAAATTGCAAATATAATAATTCTATTTTTATATTATAATTAATAATTATTCCGATATTTATATATTATATTAAAGTTGTGATATTTTCGGTTACTTATATTCATTAGGCATTAGCGAAAAATTAGGTTTTATAAATATGTATTCACTAAATTTTATTATAAATTCACTTAACATTTATAAATTAAAAGTAAAGGAATTTGATTGTATACATGGAATTTGATGTGTTACTTTATTTGTAAATATAAATGACAAAATTATATTTTTTTATAAAATAAAATTATTATTAACATATATGATAATACTATTATTCCTATATATATATATATATATATATATATATATATATATATATATATATATACTCCTATCTAGTAGCTTAAAGAATTTCTACTATTATAAGTATTTTTAATTTTTAGAATTATATAAACATACATGTATATATAAAAATATTCATAATAATATGATAGCAATTTATATGTATACATAAATAATAAGTATGAAATAGTATATATGATGTATTTACATGTATAGATAGTATATATTGTATAAATACATATAATATAAATTATAAATATACGATTAGGTATAAATCATGACATACATATTATAGTCATTTCCAAATCCATTTTACTCAGTATAATTATATCTCCCATTCTACTAATGTTAAAAATGACGTAAAAGTTTTAATATATTATCATTTCTAATATATGATTACTTAAATAAGTTTATTTTATGTATATATATATTAAGTATTATGTTGTATGAATTTTTATTTATGCATATTTATTTATAAATAATTGAACCTATAAATATATATACTTTAGATATATTGCAGTGAAAATATTTTCACTTGGTCAAATAATCAATGATACAGGCTATTTTTAAATAGAATACAGATTGCCTATCTATTTTGATATAAAATCATGGCAAAGTGGACATTGGACAGCATAAAGATTCCCTTATGTTTTTAGAATACATTAAAAAATACATAAAAAACTTACTATAAATATATAATAATATTATATAAATTATAAATAAAACTATAAATAATATTATATTTATTGAGTGTTTTTAACTTATATAAAAAATTCAATTAAATACATAGTCACCTCGACTCTTTTATATATAGGCAACTGCTTATATAATTCAGTTATTTAATGATATTCTCTTATAGTAATGTAATGGTATATTTATCGAAAAACGAAGGAAGACATTTTTGTAATTCAATTTAAACGAGCGATATTTAATTAAAATTTCTCGTGCGTAGAATATTATAAATATGACGCAACCGAACAGATTACGGATGGCCCGTGTACACACATACATTGACCTGTTACGCATACACACGCGAGAGAGAGAAACTAACGAATTTAGCCCCGACGGGTCTGCATCGGTATTTGTTGTACCTTCGCTGTAGTTCTTCGTAGGCCATGAACTGTAGGGCGCCGTGAGATACCCCGAATAGACCCGGGGTGAAACCCTATTGTAACAATGCATTAGAGTTAGGGTGTTATACAGAAGGACATATATTAATAATGATAAGGACGTTATAAGCATGATTACATACAGTCGATTAAATATATAAGAGATATATATATAGTGATATTCAGTAAATAAATCTGTATAATCCATAAATTAATGAAGATTACAATAATTTATATTAAATTTAATACTTTATATATATATATATATGGAAAATATGATGTTGATTTAATGTACTATATGGATACTAATAATAATCATATGATAGGACAAAACATATTAAATATTATAATATTATAATTTAGAATATTTACAGAGATACATAAATCACTGGATTCATGTGCGCATAACAAGATCAGTGATTATGATAGTGTGTATGGACTATAAAGACTATATCTGTCTATACTACAACTGCTCGTATAATCCATTTTTATTTTACTTCTCCGTTTTGTGTAACGTGTCGTTTTGTCTTAATGTTATCACCTTTATATATTTTGTTTATATATTTTATATAATTATATAGTATTTTTTACTTTTTATATATATACCAGTAATACAATAATTTTCGATCTATCTATCTATCTTGCAATATGAGCAATGATCATAAAAGTTTAGAATAAGGCAGCTGTTGTTAAATTATAAATATTTCTATAATTATTGTAATAGATGAAGATCAAATGAGTTTATGTATATTAGTAGAAATGTGTAGTCATATAATTATTATGAAGTTATTCTAACATTATATATATATATATTTTTTAAATTAAATGTATTTATAAATATAGTATAATAGAGTAGTACAATATATTTGTTAAATTGTATATATTTAATAGTATATATATATATTAAATTGTTTAAAATAATAGACCTAATATTTTTATAATTATAGGTATTTAATATTAAAATTAATTATATAAAATATTGTAAAAATAAAATTTGAGTTGAATACAAATATTACATTTATAAATAGACAATATTATATAAAATAATTATAAATTGTTTGATATTTTACAATAGAAAATAATAATTTAATAATTAATCCTATACCATAATATATTTTAATCATATTTACCAAATAATAATTTAAATAAAATTAATTTTTAGTAATACATTATCATATATTTAAAAAAGAAAATAAATAATATTTAGCCGATTGTCAACATTTTTTTTAAAGATAATTATATATTTCTATATAAAATTCAATGTTAAAATTAGAAATAATTTATATTGCTAATTTTAAAATTATTTCTAATTCGCTTAATGATATAAATATTATAATACAATTTAATTGAATAAAAATATATACATTTTAAATTAATTTATTTAAAAACCAAACTAATGAGATATTTCACATATATAATTTAATATAATTTGTATTTGGAATTAATTTACATTATGTAATAGAATATGTATTTCAGTTTTCTTTCAAATAGAAAAAAATGATTATTAATTATTATCAAAAGAATGTTATAAAATTTGTTAGTATAAAGTTAATTTTAACTTTCGATCATATTCATTAATTTTTCTAATGAACAATTATTAATTTCATTATACAAAATCTATAAATTGTGAGTATATCAGATACATATATTATTAATGTCGTATTATATAAAAACTTATCATATTTTGAAAATCGAGCATTGTATTGCCATTGAGAATTCATTAGATGAATTTAGACGAATCAAACTATATGACAAACTAATAATATTATATTAAAAGTTAATGGGGTATAACATTACCCGGTACACTATCGCGAGTTTACATATAACAAATAGGGAAGATGACCAATTTATAAACTCCTACTAATTTAGGTTATTATATGTATTCACACCATTATTCATATATGAGAGTTCAACATTTTGTCTATATATATACAGGAATTTAATTTATACAATATTTAAATATATAAACATATAGGATTCAATAGGAAACAATATGAAGATATTACTTTTATTCATTAAATTATGAAAAAAATATGATAACATTTTTAATGAATATATAATATATTAAAATATTGGTATTAGTTAATCTATGTTAATAAAATAAATGTAGGGATTTAAGTAGATTATTAAGGGTCATTAAACTGTAATACTATTATATAATTAAATATAATTGTTCACACATATTAATATGATACTAGAATCTATAATTTGAAATTATGTAGGTATATATATAAGATTCAAATAAATATGATAAAATACTTTTACATTACTTTTTATTCGCAAAATTATGCAGGAAATATGCAGTTATATTTTATTTTTAATGCTATCTAAATATATTATATAGTTCAACAATAAATTATCAATACAAATAGAGATATGCTGCCTTGCAGTAGAGTAGGATTAGGCTAAATCAAACTACTGAGAAAATCAGGTTTAAAGTATAATGAAATAAGAGAGATTACTTAATCATAAATGACATAAATATACAACTATGATAAATAATATAAATCAGTATAAATATGCCAACATAATTTTTATATGACAAGATATATGTATAGTTATACATCATATAGTTATTGTTATATATATATAATTATATGGAATTATAAAATATTGTTTTATATAGTTTTATTTTATATAGCATATTGAAATATAATTTTTAATGAAATGATATATAAATTATATTATATATTATTTTTATGTATATATCAAATTGAGGTATAATTGTTATATGAAATGATGGATAAATGATTCTATAAGTTTGTACATACAATTTATATTATTTTAAATACAATTATGAAGTTCATAATAGTTTAAAATTGTAAAATTATCTAAATGTATTTATATATTCATATACAAATATTTACATATAGACAGCGAGTAATTATTAAATATGTATAATGTCTATACTACGATAGAGTATATTAGATAATATATACATCTTTAAACATTACAAATGTATACACTCCAGGTTAATAAGGACATAATAATCTAAGAATAGCACTAGCTTGAATGTAGCACTAGATTTAACTATCGATATATTCATATTTACATGTAACTATTCATATATTAATCAATCGGCATGCAAATATTTATCCGTACAAATATTTCACAACGAATGTGTACGAGGTGAGAATTCGATCGTTATAGAATCATCGCTACTTGTTATTTTTACTACATATAGTTAGGGGCGCTGTAACAGGGGGGAACGGGGGGGGGGGATATGTCCCCCCCACTTTAAAATCTAGGGGGACCTCCTATGTATTGGATCTCTTACCACAACATTTATTTTGATTGGTTGGTCCCCCCTTACATACAAAATCGTTCCAACGCCCCTACGTATAGTAACACGATTCACCGATATCTAAGTTTATTTTAACTAAATAGTTTACTAGTAATATATATATATATATATTAAATTTATTAATTAATTAATTAATCTATTAATTATTTGTTTACATCAAATTGTCATCGCGTAACCCCTAACGACGATCGCGCAAAGACTACAGTATATCTCGAACACAATAAGAACGTGGCTAGGACGGTAAAGCATACCTTGTACAGGCCTCTCACTCCTTCGTGTTTGTATATCTGACTCATGCAGTCGTAGGTGCCCTTGTAGAAGTCCACCTGTACGTGAATAACGGGGTTATTGTACGACAGAGGTAAGAAGAGTAAGTATAATCAACGATCGTAGGGGTAATGGTCGCTCAGTATTCGTGGACACTACATGAATAAGCTCACTTATACGTGATACTTATATGAATGAATGAATTGGTTTATTTAAAACACCGAATATAACGAAAGCCCTCACTGGTGTATAGCATAATCTAACATAACATAACGTGTGTATAACATAATATAACGAAAAACAAATAAACGATTTGATTTTAAGATTATTAAAATACCTATTTATTATTATCGAAAGTCAAATACATTCAAAGATTCGTATGAAGTTAGTATACTTTCAGTGGTATGATATTTGCGTAGTAATACCTATACTGTGTATTGGTGTTGTTGTTAATAACTTACCTATAGATAACATATAAATACGTATATGAAAAAATGTAGATATTCTCGATACTATATTAAATATTCTAGAAAATATATTTATTATACAATTAATAAATAATTATAATATTATCAATTTTTCACATATATATATATATATTTATATACTATTTAACATTACATTTTCAATAATTATAATTATTAATTAAAATCAAACTATTAGTATATTATTTTAATTTATAAATTATAATACATAATTTTAAACTAGGAGCTATACTATGAAAAAAATAATTATACAGTCTATAATTATAAATATTGTATTATAACATGTGAGAATATTTAGATATAGTTAAAATAATTAAATTTGTTAGTTAGTCATTAATTAATTATATGCATAATAATGCATAATAATAAATATCACATTATATATAAACATATTTATTTTTATTTAAATTACCAATGTAAATATATCTATAATTATATTGATTTTTATATTATAAATATATAACAGGAAGTAATAAAATGAAATTTTTTTCAATGGTAATGTATGTATTAGAAATATTACGATTTTTATGAAATAGATACTGAAAAAGATAAATCAATAAATATGATTATTGTTATATTAATAATAATAATTCTATATTTTCTGTATATATCATATTAGTTTTTATTTCAATATATTATGTTATCACTAGTAAATATTTTACAACACACATTCGAAAAATTTGTTTAAATAAATAATTATATTATTATCATTATTGATTGATAATTTATTTAAGCAAATATATAGTCGAAATATATAATCGAAAGTATAAAGTAGGGCATATTTACTAACGATAGCGTAAGTTATTGAAATAAAAAATTTGGATAGTTACCGTAATTTTTTAAGTTTTACAGTTATTATAATAATTATTACTAATATTACGCTTAGGGTATCCTTAGTATAAGCTAAACATAGCTTCTGGGTATCCCTAGTATAAGCTAAACATAGCTTCTGGGTATCCCTAGTATAAGCTAATCATAGCTTCTGGCTATCCCCCGATTATTATAGCCAATATTCGGTAAATTCATTCATTCATTGATAACGATTAACCTGGGGGGTAGTAGTCACATGAGAGAGATGACCACTACGACCGCTACTAACGTTTTTACCCTTGACGTCGTACTGCAGACAAAGCCGGGTTTTAGCCACCCAGATAGGGTTAGTGACCACTAGAGAGGCGACACCTGTGGGCGAGATAGGTGCGAGGGGTTAGTTTACGTAGGGTGGATAGAGTGTGAGGTGAACGAGTCGAAACATTCTATATATAATAATAATAATAATATTTATTTATTGAAATCTCATATATATATATTGAATACAAAACAAATAGCGGATAAATACATCATAAATACATCATATTACACTACTTACTATATATATATATATATATATATATATATATAGATATATTGAATTTATTTCCCGAAAATTGAAGATAATAAACTGAAGGATATAATTATGTATGTATTAACATTTTGTATATAGGTATGTGTAGAGAGAGAGAGAGAAAGAGTTCAGGCTTCGTCGGGTTACTAATTTTATATTTGTATTCAAGAATATATAAAACTATGGTTATTAATTCAATAAATGATAATTGTAAGTGAAGTAATTAAAATAGGTAATTTTGATTAATAGTATAATGATCATATAATAACCTACAGAACAAATGATATATATGTAGCAGATAATACCTATAGATCTGGTGTTATCTACGGACCTACGATACCTATAGAGATTAGGCTATCCATCGAAGCTGATTTATATTAACTAAGAAAGAATATATGATAATCTAAGATAACAATGTCCACTAGTTATATGACATATCTATCGTCTGAATATCACCAATTATTGTAATCCAACGCACATTAATAGAACGAAACGCTATAACTATAACAATTAACGTCAAGTAAGATTTGAATGTTCAAAGCGAGTTCCAAACTTTTAAGATGAATGTTTATGAATGTTTTAAAAAAATATTAGAAATATTGATAAAAATTAAAATTTATAACGAGGTTTGAACTATTGAAATGAAGCTTGAATGTTTAGAACGAGGTTTGAACTTTAAAAACAAATTTTAACGTACAAATTTAAATTCTGGAACATTCTGGTTTGAACTTTTAAAATAAAAGTTTAAACCTTCTAAAATTAACTTTTAAAACAAGGTTAAAACTTTTAAGATAAGGTTAAACTTCTGAAATAAAGTTTGAACTTGCGAAACAAGGTTAGCAACGAGTATATTTACGTGTACATCGGGGTCACCGTAGTGGATAACTGTGAAGGGTTGCGGAATGTTGTATATCACTCTGCGATTCTTACATCTTTGGTAACGCAACTTGTTATTGAAGTGAATACTAGTGATCAGTCACTAATCATAGAATACAATATTAAGCTATTCGCTTATGTTGATTAAAATAAATCGAGCAGATGTTTGGATGATGAGCCTGACGAAATAATTATAATTAATAACTATATTTTATAAATATTAAATTAAATATTTGTATGAAAATATTATATACTATATTTACTATTATTACTATTTATATTGCTATTATTTACTATATTATATATATATAATGACAATATATATAATTTAATTAATAGTAATTTCAAATACATTGATTATCACGCGCACACACACTCAGGTGTAGGTGGCGCTAGTTAACCTGCTACCGCGGCCGCAGACATATTATGAACGGGACCCAGTGTGCCCACCTGCATGTTGTTAGCTATCCAGTCTTTCGAAGAGTTGTAACTGATGGGGTGATCATGGGTGGTTAGGATATACGTGATTATAAACAAGGAGGTGGGTCGTCAATGATGGGGTGGTGTCGATGTGAGGGTAAGATGGGGTAGAATACGCGATGGCGTTAAGGAGACATATTAACTCGCTGTAATAATTACTAATTAATAACTGCCATAGGGTCGATAATATTTGAACTAGCACATAATTATAGTAAATGTACATTATTTTAATGAATAACCCCCATGTCAGCTTGGCATAGATAAATAACATTATATAATAGAAATTATTTTATTATAACATTTTTTTATATATCATATAATATTTTATATATTTTTTATAAATCATTTTTCACCTATTTCAAATCCAAATCATACTAGAGATATATTCTTAAATATATATTTAATTTTAGTATATTGAATTAGTTCAATTGTATTAAAACTAACTATTTTCATATATAATTTGATATATAATATAATAAGTTATATACAGTAAACTTATAATTAATAATATTTATAAACATTAATAAAAAAAATAATTCTATAACTTCATACCTATAAAATATAATATATTTAAATATATATTATATATATATAGAATATTTTATAAAGAATTAAACATAATTAATCAGTGATTATATACAGTAATATAAATAGTTATTATATAACTCTGTTTAGTTGTATGGTACAATGTTATAGTATAGGAGCATGGTAATTATTTCCTCATATCTTTCAGGGGAGAAGAATGAAAAACAATATAAATCTGTATAGATTAATAGAAATAACTTGATATTATATATTCAGGTAATTGTATATAAAACGAATATCAAATATCAAGTATATATATATATATATATATATATATATATATTTACTTAAGGTCAAAGTATGCAAGTACGCCAATGTAGATATAGCAAATTAGGCATGCATATATGATGCTTTATTTAATATCAATGCATATAGATGCGAATCTATTGTTTGAACATATATGTATCAATAATATGTCTATTCTATATATATATATAAATATATATTTATGTATCTATTACGGACTGAAATTTATGCAGACAATTCGATTGATTATTTATAAAGTTAAATAAAATGTTATTACATAATAATTGTGAGATGTTGGTCAATAATACTGACTCTCGTATAAACATTATTGTTTATCGGCTATGGTATTGCATAGTCTTTATATGTCTATATTTGTGTGTGTGTTATATAGTATTGTTCCTCGTATGATTATTATTGTTCAGTATGCTTATAGTATACATATTTGTATGTTTATGGTACGAATCCTATAGAAGACATGTGCTAGATGAGAATATCAGTGTTATTCTGTTTATTAGCGGATATGTACTATGTACGAATTAGTATTATTATTAACATTATGTATACGTATATATTTCCACCTTGCTCTTGTTTAATAAATTACAAACTAATTAAACTTATTTGTTTGTGCCGCTGTCAATGTGGCATTATGCTTATTAAGCCACACCTACTTATATAGTCCATGTTAATTATCAGTTAATAATATCACCAGGCCTAGGTTAACATGTGCTATAACTAGGGGAGCTGGAACGATGGTGTATATGTAGGGGGGACCAACCAATCAACATAAATTTTGTGGTCAAAGTGGGGGGGGGGACCAATACATAGTAGGTCCTTCTAGATTTTAAAGTGGGGCGGGGACATATCCCCCCCCGTCCCCCCTGTTGCAGCGCCCCTAGCTATAATATGTAGGCATTGCACACAGCCTACCAATATAAATGTGAGGCCACACTGGTGAATATTTGTAAATATATATCTTATAAATTGAATTACTTATGAAATGTTATTAAACAAAGACAAGGTAGAAATATGTATAAATAATCATGATAGTAATACTAATTCGTATCAACAATAATAAATATACATAGAACATGCGAACTAATAAACAGAATAAGACTGCAATTCTCACTTAGCGCTTTACTATATTTACAATTTTAAACATTTGCGAATAATATTCGTGGATAGATAAAAGAACAAAGCTATGTCGGATGTTTGCTAATATCAGCAAGCAAGAGCTCAGCTTATAAGTCAGAAGTATCGCTGCTTGACCACCTGTAGTCTACTACATACATAGGTAACCAGTGATCTCGTGTGGTGCTGTCGTGCGTAGTGTTAATTCTACTAGTTATAAATATGTATTTACGTTAATATTAATTAATCTAATATTAATATATTTTATTTCGAAAGAGATCACCAATTCTCACGAAACCACTTCGCACGAGATCACTGGTATCCCACACATAGTTACCCGTAACCATGCCACCCCCGCCCCACTAACAATAAGAAGTAGGAGCCCCACGCGAGTCCGGCCCCCATAACGTTGGGGGCGAGACCCTTGTAGAGACCCTTCACCCCCTCGTGTCTTCGTATCTGTCGTACGGCGTCGAATATTCCGCTGTAGGTCGGACGGTTGCCGTTCAGTTGTTTACCTTCGCTGACTGTGGGGATGGAGGTGGAGGGGGGGTGTAGGGTAGGTTTGGGTGAGTGTGAATAGGGGTTATGGGATGTGTATGTGTGTGTGTGTGTGTTAGAGTGGGTTTGTGCGTGTGTGAATAGGTGGTATGTGTGTGTGTGTGTGTGTGTGTGAATATGTATATAATATGGTATATATGTGTGTGTGTGCGTATTAGTGTAGGTTTGTATGTATAGGAGTGTATGATTATGTGCAAACTTGTATGTTTGAGTGTGTGGTTGTATACAAGTGTGCGTATATGTGTGTGGGTGTGTATATGCGAGTGTGTATGTTTGTTTGGGTGTGTTGTTGAAAATATTTATTTAAATCCATCATAAAATAATATTAATTCTATGTGTAATGTTCGAATAATATATATATATCATATAGATAAAAATATTGAATAAATATAGTACACATATACTAATATATAATTAGAATACTCAATTCGAAACAATTTAATAGATAAGAAATGGTTTTAATTTCTTATTAAAGGTACAAAGAGATAGTTATCAAATCATAAGGGAATTGGTAGTTTATTCAATCAAATTTATGTGAGGAATTAATTTTAGATCTGGTATTTGATGCAATGGGTAATTGGTTGGAATAATTAAATGGAATTAGTATTTCATGTTTATTGTAAGTTGTATTTTATTACGTAAGATATAAATAATAGTCTTTTGAAGTATCATAAGTATTTTGTAGTTGATATAGTCTTCAGTATTTAGCTAGTTAAGTTTGTTACGTAAGTCGGTAATGCTAGTTGTGTAGTCAGTCTTCTGTAGTCGGTATATAAGTCTGACTGAGTAATTTATTATTTTGTAGTTTTTTATTTTAATTTTTCCAGATCTTGTGTGTATTTGTCGTGTATGTGTATATATATATATATATATGTAGGTATGTGAGTATGTGTGGGTATGTGTGTGTATGTATGTATGAGGTAGTGTGTATGAGGTAGTGTGTATGTGTTAGGCTATGATGTGTGTAGCATTGACACACACACATGTGACTAAATATGATATGATTATCTACTGCATATATCCACTACAGTTGACATTAATCACAAATGTAGTAAACAGATGTAAACAACAATACTGAAGTGGACCATGTATCTATAAACATCACACCTTCAACCCTCTAACTGTTCATAACACCTTATATGGTAATGTGTTTGTAGGTAACTGTAGTGAGATGATTGTGAGTATGTGTGTATGTGTGTGTATGTATGTA